>JAQQSW010006874.1:0-13844 GCA_028646575.1 Pseudocheirus occidentalis | reverse complement strand
TCTATGCCTCTACCTGCCTTGCAGAAATGGGGAGGTGGGGGGGGGGTGGAGAGGGCTATTTCGAAGTCAGGGCAGAGAGGGTTGATGTTTTGGTTGGCTTTGTTCCACTGTTCTTTTTCTCTTTTTCATTAGACTATGAGCTCCTTGAGAGCAGGGGCTGTCTTTTGCCTTTCTCTGTATCACTAGCATAGTAGGTAGGGCATAGTAGGTGCTTAATAAATGCACATTGACTGTACTCTTTAAATCTTTGTCATAAGGGGTGATTTTGGGGATGGGGAACAGGAGGGATGAAATGAATGAGATATTTTGAAATGAATGAGATACGGCTACAGCAAGCATTATAAACAGAATAGGGCTAATAACACATTTCTAGAGCTCTTTAAATTCTAAAAAGCTAGAACTTTTAATTTAATTTTCTTTGAATAATAGCTAGAACTAATAACACTTAAAGGTTTGCGAAGCACTTTACAGAAATGACTTCCCTGGATCCTCACAACAAACCTGGGAGGGAAGTTATATTGTTCCCATCGTTCAGATGAGGAAACTGACATTGGCAGAAAGGAAGTGACTAGTTAAGTAAGAGTCAGAAGCTGGCCTGGAGCTCAGGTCTTTAGCTGTCTTTGTCTTTCAGTGCAGGGAATGCGAACTCCAATTTACTGAGTGGAGCAGTAATGAAAGTGATATAGTGGAGCTGTCTTTTGATTCAACGTCCAGCTGTCTTACCACTGTATTAAACAATGAAGTATTAATTTTTTTTTGTCTTGAAATGTGACCCATTCCTAACACATAGTCAGGGTAGGTGCTGGGGTCCTGGCTTCACTTGATGTCTCTTCTGCTCCTCTAAGGGGAGGAGCCCATGAATCAGATATCAGGCTGCTCTTCCTGGAGTGCTCCCCTACCATGCATCAGAGGCTGCTCCTTGGATCTCAGCATAAAAAACAACTTTGTGAAGGCTGTGTTTGCTGTAGGAGAGTCTGGAAAAGAGGCATGTGTGCAGGAAGAAATGATTTCACATTCTCAGGATGGCACATGCAATGGACTGGATTGGTCATCAGATTTAAAGCTGGAAATGTCTTTAGAAGTCATCTAGCCCAACATCCCCTTTCCACAGAGGAAGGAAGGGCCCAGAGAAGGGAAGGGCCAAAAGAGGAACCACAGCAGAGAGGGCTGTACTTACAGATGGGAAGAAATGGGACTGAATTCAGTCTCAGGCCCTAACAAGCCATATGACCCTGGGCAAGTCACTTAACCTAGCCCTGCTCCATTTTCTGTAAATGTAGCAGTAGCAGACAATTCTCTAAGACTAGAATTTGCAGGGCAGGTGGTGGACTGCATTGGGTAGAGAAGGTAGGTGCATTTTCTCATCTATGTTACAAGGGATGAGTGTGTTGGTTTACAAGGATGGTGCAATGAGTAGAGAAGAGGTTTGGATATATTTGGAAAGGGGGGTGATGTAAAAACAAAAGATAAAAAAATATTTTTTAAAAACCATATACTTAAGGAAATAGGGGAATAAAAAATCCCTGTCTCCCTTCAAGGTTCATTTCAAATGTCACTTCCTACAGGAAGCCTCTTCTGATTTCCCCTTTTTTGGGGGCAACCCCCACCCCGCCCAAATTACTTTGTAGTTGGGTAGTGAATAGAAAGCTGCCTTGGAGTCAAGAAAATCTGAGTTTAAATCTTAATTCTGATTCATTTGGCTGTGTGACCTTGGACAAGTCACTTAAGCTCTAAGTGCCACCAAGCAACTTTCTACAATTGTAATTGGTGGAGAGACTGTCCCTCTCTGGGAGTTACCTTTAACAAGGAAATCACAGACCCAGTCTTTGTCCCTCTGTGTTATATTGTCCTCTCCAAATACATGTTGTTTCCCTTCCCCCTAAGAAAATGACACAAAGCACTTTGTAAATCTCAAAAGCATTATAGAAGTGTTATTGATTATTGTTATTAGGGAATAGGGACTAGACTCAGTATGGGGAAATCCCATCTGAGAAACTCCCTCTACTAATGCAGATTAAGACTATACAAAGTTCCTTAATTTTTTTTGTCTGCCATGGACCTCCTTTTGCAATTTGGAAAGGCCTACAGAACCCTTTTCAGAATAATGTTTTTAAATGTGTGAAATACATACAATTATAAAGGGAAACTAATTATATTGAAATTTTTTTGTTATTGAGTTTTTTCAGTTGTATCCAACTCTTTGTGACCCTATTTGGGGTTGTCTTGGCAAAGATGCTGGAGTAGTTTGTTGTTTCCCTCTCCAACTCATTTTACAGACGAGGAAAATGAGACAAACAGGATGAAGTGACTTGCCCAGGGTCACACAACTAGTAAGTTTCTGGGTTGGATTTGAACTCAGGTCTTCCTGATTCCTGGTCTGGTACTCTATCCACTGTGCCACCTAGCTGCCACCAACTAAAATACAGTTAGCAGAAACAATTTCTGTTTTAATACCCTAGGTAAAGAACCCTGCCTTAGAGTATTTCCTAGACCATTGAGAAGGTAAATGACTTGCCCAGGGTCACATAGTCAGTATGTTTCAATTGTGAGACTTGAACTCAGGTCTACTCTGACTCCAGGGATAGCTCTCTAATTGTTATACCTTGCTACCCTTTTGGTATTGTCATTATTGTTATTATTATAATTAATGACAAGGATTATAATAATGCTAAAAATTATAATAAAATTTAAAAAATATATAAAAGAAGGTGAGCTTCCTCAGGACAGGGATTGTTTCACTTTTGCACCCTGGATACTTAGCATGGTGTCTGACACATAGTAAGGATTTAATAAATGTGTGTTGATTATGATACCAAGGGATGCTTCTGTCCCTCTCTCTGCCCCACTACAACAAGTACACTAGAGAATCCTGGTTTTAGAAGTTCTAGAGAAGAGATGCAGACCAGCCTGGAACAGAGACTCTGTGGTCTCCAGAATATCGCCTTGGACAGCAGAACACAGACACGGTTTGTAAAATTCCCCCACCCCTGGGGTGATGTCACAGGTTTTTCCTTCCATGAGAGCCGCCTAGGAAAAGGAGTTTCTACCTTAATGAGTTTTCCACCCTGATATTCCACCTTCTTTTCCCTTCTTCCCTCCCATCATTTCCCAGTAGCAGAGGAGATGACTCAGGGCCTCAAGCATTTGATCCACACACCCTAAACTTCATGTTAAAGGGGCAGTGCCTCTCCTGTCCCATGGCCCAATCCCAAGGCTCCATCCCAAGATGGAAAAAGAGCTTGTTCAGTTGTGTACAACTCTCGGTGACCGCATTTGAGGTTTCCTTGGCAGAGACACCAGAATGGCTTGCCATTTCCTTCTGCAGCTCATTTTACAGATGAGGAAACTGAGGCAAATAGGGGTAAGTGACTTGCCCCGGGGTCATAAAGCTAGTAAGTGTCTGAGGCCAGATTTGAACGCAGGAAGATGAGTCTTCCTGGTTCCTAGACCATTGTCCTATCCGCTGAAGTGCCACCTAGCTACCCCTGGAAAAAAAGCAGTTTTGATTTTTGGGAAATTTTTCCTTCTATCAAATCAATTTCTATTTTCTATCTTTGATAGGAGAAATCTCCTTTCAAATTGCCTTTTATCAAAGGCAACTTCTCCCTTTGGCTCCTAGTTCTACCCTCTGGGACAAAGTCGAACAAGACTGATCCTTCCTCAATGAGAAAGACCTTCAAAGTTTACCACCCTAACAATCAAAGTCCTACCAAGTACAAGGCATCAAGCTAAGCATTGCTGATGTGAAAATGAAACAGTCTCTGCCCTCAAGGAACTCATATTCTATTATTATTATTTTTAGCATTATTATAATATTCTCTATGCCAAACATACCCAGGTCCTGATCTACGCCAGACTTAAGGTCCTTCACCATCCTGCTCACCCTGCTCTGGACACTCTCCAGCTTATCATTCAACATTTATTGAGAGCCTATCATGTGAAAAACCAAATTATGACTCTCAAAAATGAAGAGCAAATCCACTACCAATGAAGATGAAAATAAAGCCATTATTAGGAGCTATTTTGCCCAATGATATGCCAACAAATCTGATAATCTAAGTGAAATGGATGAATAAGGACCAGGTGAATTCACAAGTAAATTCTACCAAACATTTAAAGAACAATTCATTCAAATATTATAGAAACTATTTGGAAAAATAGGCAAAAAAAAGAGTCCTGCCAAATTCTGTTTATGACACAAATATGGTGCTGATAGTTAAACCAGGAAGAGCAAAAACAGAAAAAGAAAATTGTAGACCAATTTCCCTCGTGAACATAGATGCAAAAATTTTAAACAAAATACCAGTAAGGAGATTACAGTAATATATCACAAAGATTATACACTATGACCTGGTGGAATTTATACCAGGATTTCAGGGCTGGTTCAATATTATGAAAACTATCAGCATAATTGACCATATCAATAACAAAAACAGCAAAAATAATGTGACTATTTCAATAGGTGCAGAAAAGGCTTTTTGCAAAATACAACATTCATTCCTATTAAAAACACTAGGAAGCAGAGGTATAAATGGTGCTTTCTTTAAAATGACAAGTAACTTCTTTCTAAAACCATCAACAACTGTAACAGGGATAAACTAGAAGCCTTCCCAGTGAGATCAGGGGTGAAGCAAGGGTGTCCACTATTGCCACTATTATTCAATACGATATTAGAAAGGCTAGCTATAGCAATAAGAGAAGAAAAAGAAATAGAAGGAATTAGAATAGACAGTGAGGAAACAGAACTATCACTCTTTGCAGATGACACGATGGTATACCTGAAAAATCATAGGGAATCAACTAAAAACTATTTGAAATAATTAACAACTTCAGCAAAGTTTCAGGATATAAAATAAACTCACATAAATCATCATCATTTCTACATACTATCAACAAGATCCAGAAGCAAGAGATAGAAAGAGAAATTCCATTTTAAATAACTGTAGACAATATAAAATGCTTGGGAGTCTATGACAGACCCAGGAACTATATGAACACAATCACAAAATACTTCACACAAATGAAGTCAGATCTAAAAAATGGAGAAATCTTAATTGCTCATGAGTAGACTGAGCCAATATAATAAAAATGACAATTCTACCTAAATTAATTTGCTTATTCAATGCCATACCAATCAAATTACTGAAAATTCATATTGTAGAGCTAGAGATAATAATTTTTAAAATAATCCGAAAGAACAAAAGGTCAAGTATATCAAAAGAATCCATGAAAAAAAATGTTAAGCAAGGAGGCCTAACTGTACTGGATCTCAAACTGTGTTACAAAGCAGTAATCATCAAAATGGTTTGTGCTGGTTAAAAAAACAGGTGAACCAGTAGAATAGATTAAATATGCAATACACAGTAGTAAATGAACATAGTAATCTAGTGTATGATAAATTCAAAAATCAAAACTTTTATAACAAGAACTCACTGTTTGACCAAAACTGCTGGGAAAACTGCAAAGAAGTTTGGCAGAAAGGAAGTATAGATCAACATCTCATGCCATTTACCAAAATAAGGTCAAAATGGGTTCATGATTTAGACATAAAAGGTGATGCCATAAGCAAATTAGGGGAGCATAGAAAAATTCAACTGTCAGATCTACGGATAAGGGAAAAATTTATGACTGAACAAGAGGTAGAGAGCATTATAGGATGTAAAATGGATGATTTTGATTACATTAATTTTTTTTTTTGCACAAACAAAACCAATCCAGCCAGGAACAGAAGGAAAGCAGGAAACTGGGGAAAATATATAGCAAGTTTCTTGGATGAAGCTTTCATTTCTCAAATTATAGAGAACTGAGACAAATTTATAAGAATACAAGTCATTCTCCAATTGATAAATGATCAAAGGATATGAACAGGCAGCTTTCAGAAGAAATCAGTTTTCTATAGTCATACAAAAAATTATAATTACTATTGATTAGAAAAATGCAAATTAAAATATCTCAGACTCGCTAATATAATAAAAAAAAGGAAAATGACAAATGTTGGAGGGGATGTGGAAGAATAGGGACACTAATGCATTGTTGGTGGAGTTGTGAACTGATCCAACCATTCTGGAGGGCAATTTGGAACTGTGCCCAAAGGGCTATGAAACTGTGAATACTCTTTGACCCAGTAATGCCACTACTAGATTTGCATCCTAGAGAGATCAAATAAAAAAATACGGACGTATATATTCAAAAATATTTATAGTAGTTCTTTTTGTAGTAGCAAAGGGGATGCCCATCAATTGGGGACTGGCTGAACAAGTTGTGGTATACGATTGTGATGGAATATCATTGTGCTATAAGAAATGACAATCAGGATGCTTTCAGAAAAACCTAAGAAGAATTACACGAACTGATTCAGAGTGAAGCAAGCAGAACCAGAACAGTATTGTACGCTGTAACAGCAATATTGTCCGATGATCAGCTGTGAATGGCTTAGCTCTTTTCTCAGGAAAACAATGATGCAAGACAATTCCAAAGGACTCATGATGAAAAATGCTATCCACCTCCAGAGAAAGGACTGGTGGAGTCTGAATGCAGATTGAAACATACTTTCTTTATTATTCTTGAGTTTTTTGGTCTGTGTTTTCTTTTGCAACATGGCTAATATGGAAATATGTTTTCCATGACTGCACATGTATATCTTATATCAAACTGTTTGCCTTCTGAAGAAGGGGGAATGGAGGGGGAGGGAAAGAATTTGGAATAAGACTATTTTTTTAATGTTAAAAATTTACATGTAATTGAGAAAAAATAAAATAAAAATGTTTATCTGCAAATATAGATATATGGGGCATTTTTAGAAAAGAGCCTACTATGTGCCAGGAACTGTGCTAAGCACTAGGGGGTACAAAAAGAAAAAAAAAAGACATTCCCTGCAAATCTAATGACAAGATGCAAATAAATATGTACAAAGCAAGTTCTCTACCTAACAGAGGGAAGGCACTGGAATTAAGAGGGGCTGGGGAGGGCTCCCTGGAGGTGACGTTTTAGTTGAAACTTAAGTCAGGAAGGTCAGAGAGGAAGAGGGAGAGTGTCCCAGGTACGGGGGGCAGGGACAGGGAGGGCAGCTAGAAAGAACATCCAGAGCTGAGAGGTGGAGGGACTTGATGGAAGACCAAGGAGGCCAGTGGCAGATAACCAGTTTCCTTCCAAGACTGTGGCCCCCAGAACTGAATACAAGACTTCGTATGTGGCCTGACCAGAGCAGAGGACCGTGGGATTGTCACCTTCTCTGTCCTGGATACTCTGCGTCTCTTACTGTATATTAAAATTATAAGGACCTTTGCGATGACTGAGATCTGAGGTACTTTGCCTACTAGTCGGCGGATTGATTTGGAATCTAATAATGAAGATCATAAGGCAATCTGATCCAATGTTCTCTTTTGACAGAATTGGAGGATGAAGCACAGGGAGGTTATATGACTTGCCCAGGGTCACACAGCTAGTAAGTAACACAGTTAAGATTCAAATGCAGATCTTTTTGCTCCAGTTCCAGCATTCTTTCCACTACAACTCACAACCTGTTTATTTTACAAAGGAGGGAATGAGCACTAGAAAGGTAAGGAGTCTTGCTCAAGGTCACACAGTTTAGAAGTCTGGGCTACTCTTCATGCGCAGATCATCAATCTAGAACCTAGAGGTCAACTAGTCCAAGTCTCTCATTGAGCTGGTGAGGAAACTGAGGCTCTGAGAGCATTGACTTGCCTGAATTCAAAGAGGGAGTGATAGCGTCAGGATTTGAAACCAGGATCATCTCCAGCTCCACATCCAATGTTCCTTCCATGGCATCATGGCTTGTCAAGGGGCAAAGAGAAGGAGGGGAGGAGGAGGAGGCAGGAGAGGAGGGGAGGGGAAGAGAAGGAGGGGAGTAGGAGGCAGGAGAGGAGGGGAGGGGAAGAGAAGGAGGTGGGGAGGAGGAAGAGGAATGGGAGAGGGAGGAGAAAGGGGGATGAAGAGGAGGAAGAGGAATGGGAGGGGGAGGAGAAAGGGGGATGAAGAGGAGGAAGGGGGGAAGTTACTTAGAGGAAAGCAGCTGCTGGCCACAGGCACCCCCATGGAGGTGCAGGGTCCCTGTGTTTTCACAGCTTCTCCTCCTCTCTGGGAGTCCTTGCCACTCACACTTTGGCCTCAGTTGAACTCTTGTGATTTGTTCTCTAAGACCTACACCCTGACCCTGGGTTTATCTTGGCTTTAACCTACTGTGGGGGCCATGGCTGCTGACTCCCATGCTAGGATCTGGCCAGCAGCCCAGCAGAGAGTTAAGTGACCTCTCTGGTCAAAACTGCCTGAGACCTAAAGGGCTATGTTCTCTGTATGGATCCCAAAGCTCAGGTCATCTGCCAGAACCAAGCTGGGGTTATAGGCTTAGCTGTCAAGCTAGAAAAGGGGCCTTAAAGACCCCCTTTTGAGTCCCCTGGCCCTGGTTTCCAGTCTGGTGAAGCCTTTGGAGCTCTGCTCACAATCAGGTTCTTAAATGCACAAAATACACAGGAAACCAATTATACCAAAATGTAATTCTGAAGCTGAATGGGATGGCCCAGGTCCTGAATTCCTGCTCCTGGGGGAGGTTAAGGCTGGGGAATTGCTGGAGCTTGGGAGTTCTGAACCCAAGTGAGCCAAAGCTGATCCCAAGTCAGCTTTGGTGAACATTGGGAGCCATGCCACTGCCTCAGGAGGGCAAACTGACCAAGGCTGAAAGCTGAGCAGGCCAAGGTCTCTGTGACAATCCACCCAGGGGCTACATCCTGCACTTCCAGCCTCAGTGAGTCTCAAAACAAAACAGAATAAAATAATTCAGTTATTATAAAGAATTTTTCTTAAAGTTCACCGACCCTAGGTTAAGAAGTCCTGCCAGACTACCCTACTTATTTTACAAACAAGGAAGAAAGGACCAGGGATGTGAGTGGTTGACAAGTGGTCTGGCTTGTCAAATTTTTCTCCAAAATCTCAGTAAATGGAACTGAGGGACAATTTAATCCAAACCGTCTTTTTACAAAGTAGGGGCAAACTCACGGCCCAGGCAGTTAGGCGATGCACCAAGCCTGAAGTCAGGTAGGCTTGAGTTCAAATGTGGCCTCAGATGCTAGCTGTGTGACCCTAGGCAAGTCATTTAACTCTGTCAGCCTCAGTTTTTTCATCTGTAAAATGGACGGGAGAAGGAAATAGCAAGTCATTCCAGTATCTTTGCCAATAAAACCCCCCAGTGGGTTCATGAAAAATGAACAACAAAAGCCCTGGTTCTTTGGACTCCACGGCACTCCACTGCCTCTCTTGGTCCCGGCCACAGAGGACCAGAACCTTAAGCTTGTGGGATGATGAGGAGAGGGTTAGATCTGGGCCTCTCCGGACTGAGCATCTCAAGACCACCAGGGTCATTTGGTCAAATTCAGTACAGAGAATGCAAAGAGGACAGCTGGCTCTTGCAAAGGCAGCTTTTCAAAGGACGCTCTAAGGCCGTGCTAGGATTCCAATACCATAATCTCTGACTCCCATCTTCTTAACATTAGATGGGCCTCGGTGTACTCATCTGTAAAATGGAACGGGAGGGGTGGCTAGGTGGTGCAGTGAATAGAGCACTGGTCCTGGAGTCAGGAGGACCTGAGTTCAAATCTGACCAGAGACACTTAACACACACACAAAACTAGCCATGTGACCTTGGGCAAGTCACAACCCCAGTTGCCCTACCTTCCCCCTCCAAAAAGCAAAAAAAAAAAATATGGAATGGGGTACCTAATTGCCCTCCCCCACATTAACATGCTGCGTTGTCACAGAGACACTGTGGTAGAATGGAATGAGCTGTGGGTTTGGATTCAGAGGTTCTGGCTCTGCAACTGTCTGATGTCCTTGGGAGAGTCATTTCACTCTCTAGTCCATGATGATATGCGTTTGGGAGAAAGTAACATCTGACTCCCAGCTGGGGTCGAATAGCGTCTTTGGCAGTGACTCCTAGAGACAGGGAGAAGACGGAACATCAGGGGATTGGCCTGGATGGTCTCCAGCCTGAAAGCTTATGACCTCATCTTGCTAGATTAGGGCAGTCCCATCTGTGACACTTCCCGGCTGATTTTGGTCATGTCACAGCAGTACATAAAGATGCTGGGGCTTCGGCAAAATGAGGCTGGAGTCAAGAGGACTTGAGTTCAAATCTGACCTCAAATCTAGCAGTGTGATCCTAGGCAAGTCACTTAACCTCTTCATTATCATGCCTAATATTATATAGCCCTTACTAAGCACAAAGCACTTTACAAGGATTATTTCATCTGACCCTTGAAACAAGCTTGGGAGCTCAGTAATATTATTATCCCCATTTTATAGATGAGGAACCTGAGGCAAATAGAAGTTAAGGATCACACAACTTGTCAGTGTCTGAGGCAAGATTTGAACTCAGGATCTCCTGACTCCAGAGCTGCCGCTTTGTCCACTGAACCACTTCATTTCCCCAATGGAGATGAAAGTAGCATCTGCCTTGGAGGATGGTCACTTATTAAAAGCCCAGAGCTGTCTTATTCCTTTCCTTCCTTTGGGTCATACAGGGAGCGTAGGAAAAATGCAGGCTCCTTGAGGGCAAGGACTGGTTGAATTTCTTTTTATTCTCAGCTTCTGGCACAGAGGATCATAGAAGCAGAAATTTAGAAATGGACAGGTCTTTGCAGCCCATCCAGCCTAGCTCTTTCAGTTTACAGAGAAGGAAACTGAAGTTTAAACTGACCAAGAGACTAGTCTAAAGTCCTACAGCTAACAAGCGGAGGAAGTGAGATCTGAACCCAGGACCTCTCACTTCCAGTTTCCCCTTGCACTCCCTCCCTCAGAAGGGTGTGTGGGGGTTGCAATAGGGTTGTGTGCTTTGCCCACTGAAAAGCACCCCGTCAGTGTCAGTAATTCTTCCCAGGTAGGGCTGGGACTTTCCACACTGGGGGCAGCCGAGGATGGGGGACAAGGACTTGTTTGGTATTAAAGGCCTTTGATGTTCAGTGTGGGACCAGAAACACCCGGGCCCAGGCCTATAAATATCCTCAGTGTCACTCGTCCAGATGTTGTCAGTCTCTGCCATGGTAACCGCATAACAGGATATGACTTCTGCTCCTAACAGAGAACAGTGAATGCCTTCCCCGGCAGAAGTAACGTGGTGTTCCCTACTGTGGGTTTGTCCCAAAGGGGCCGCCCCATCCCCAGGCCTGACAGCAAGTCATTTCCTTGGTGGGGAGGGGCCCAGGGAGCTGGGGATCCAGTCTGGCCTCAGATGCTTGCCCTGGGCTACTGTTGGACCCCCTCACTAGGACCTGCCTTTTCTCAGGGGTCAGAACAGTGGCAGCGATGGAGAGGGGGTGGGCATAGGGTATGTGTGTAGGGTGTGTGTGTGTGTGTGTGTGTGTGTGTGTGTGTGTGTGAAATTCAGCTTCCCTTGTATCCTTGGGCAAACCACGGAACCTCTTCAAGGTAGCAATGATACACCAAAACCAAGAGGAAGTAATACAGCCCTGGTGGAAAGACCTTAGAGTCAGAGGGTCTGAGTTCAAATCCCAGTTCTGCGGCCCGCTCTCCATGTGTCTTTGGCCAAGTCGTTGAACTTTCCTGGACCTCAATCTCTTCATCTATAAAATGGAGGAGGAAGAGGTCAGGGATAGACTTGACGGCCTCTGAGGTTATGACACCATAGATTCAGAGATGGAAGAGAACTTAGCGTCCATTAAGTTCAACCCTATCATTTATTTTACAGATGAAGAAACTGAGTCCCAGAGGGATGAAATGACTTGGCTGGGGTCACACAGCTGGTAAGTGTGGGAGTCGAGATCTGAGTACAGACATTGGTGGAGGGAGTTTCCTTACTGGGAATTCTTTATATCAATGAAATTGGTCCTAAAGCCGGTGGTAACGTACTCGCCCCCTGTGGCCCAGGACTGTTGGCAAGAACAGACACAGTACTTTACATATGGCAAACAATCTAGTTTAGAGATCGTCCAGTCCAGCCCATCGAATTCTTCAGAGAAGGAAACTGAGGCAGAGAGATTAACCTAGAATCACATGAGCACCGAATGGCAGAGTAGGGGGTCCTTCCGTTACTCACTAATGACCAGGTAGGTTGGAAAATCTTTTCTCGTGTTCCTTTAAAAAAGTTATCAAAGTCACCTTCATATGGAAAGACAGGCTGGTCACAGAAGCAGAGAAGGGGATCCCTGATGGGGGATGCATGCTCTCTGTCACATTCCAAACAATGTTAAAAGAAGTCAAGGGCCAGTCCCTCCCTCGGTCCCCCCATGGGGCATTCATGGAAGGACGAGGACAAGAGTGACCCGGATCAGTCAGGCCATGAACCTGCTGGGACCTGCATAGACCATGCGAGCATCCTCACTGAGAAGACCAAAGTGCCATCATGCCAAGCCCCCTTTGATGTCTGGGCCAGAGGAGGGGCCGTTCAGAAAGTACCAATACTGGCATCAGTAAAGCAACCTCTTCTCTCCTCCAAGGTGCATGGAGTGGACCCTGAAAGAAAAAATGCTTTTAATGATAAGCCTGACTTTTCTCCTGTTGTTGAGTTGTTTTCAGCCATATCTGACTCTTCATGACCCCATTTGGGGTTTTCTTGGCAGAGATACTGGAATACTTTGTCATTTCCTTTTCCAGCTCATTTTACAGATGAGAAAACTAAAGTAAAGAGGGTGAAGTGACTTGCCCAGGGTCACACAGCCAGGAAGTGTCTGAGGCTGGATTGAACTGAGGAAAATGAGTCTTCCAGACTCCAGGCATAGTGTTCCATCCACTGCACAATCTAGCTACTGGTGTTCCTTCCCTTTGATTGGCAAGTACTAGAACTTCTACCCCAAATTCTGAGAATTAAAAGGAGCTCCTTTGGACAATTTGCTTCCCCTTTTGGGGTTGCAGTTTTCTCCTCTCTGAAATTAGAGGCATGGACTGGATGGTCTCTCCTAGATCTGACATCCCCTGTTCTAAGCTCCCTCCCAGCCCTGAAACTCCCAGTTCTAAGTCCCCTCCCAGCCCTGTCATCCCCTGTTCTAAGCCCCCTCCCAGCTCTGACATTTACAACAGGGGATCTGTTGTAAAATCTCTTCCATTCCTTTATTTCTAAGACCCAAGGCCCCTACAAAAGTTGGACCTGCTGGTCTCTCAGCTCAACAGGACACACCAAACCCACAAGCCTCTCACAGGCCATTTTTTTAGGTGCCAAATCCCCAAGCGCCCTCAGACGTAGCCTGCCCCTTGCCAATGTAAACACCACCACTGTCTTTACTTCAGCAGTTTACAGAAAGAACCATTTCAAGGCCCAAACTGGCCTCTTTACAAGCCCTGGAGAACACGTACAAATGGTTTGCCTTTAAAGGCAGAATGCAGAGCCTGGGATGCAGAGGCCAAAGCACCTTATAGAGGACTGGGCGAAGGCCAGGCTCCTCCGTTCTTCCCATCTCCTTTTCTCTCCTCTTCCTGAGCATGGGGGTCGGCCCGTAGGGTCACTGGGCTCTGAGCCTTCTTTTTGAAGCAGCTGATAACAGACCCCTGAGTTACTGCACAGACTACCTCTGACCTACAGGCAGCCACGAAAATAGCCCACCTCCCTGGAGAGGGCAGTGAGTCTAGAAAAGCAAGTAGGGTGAGAAAGCTGACATACTGTACAGCTACACTTCTAGCTTTAGAACACAGGATATCTGAGCTAGGAGGGCCTCAGAACAGGGGATGTCAGGGCTGGGAGGGGCCTCAGAACAAGGGATGTCAGGGCTGGGAGGGGCCTCAGAACAGGGGATGTCAGGGCTGGGAGGGGCCTCAGAACAGGGGATGTCAGGGCTGGGAGGGGCCTCAGAACAGGGGATGTCAGGGCTGGGAGGGGCCTCAGA
>JAQQSW010006873.1:0-13844 GCA_028646575.1 Pseudocheirus occidentalis | reverse complement strand
TGCCCTACCGGAAAGTCAGAAGGGAAGGACATAGGAGAGAATAGATTGGGAGAGGGGTTATACAGTGGAATGGCTGTTTTGGGGTGGTGGGTGGGGGAAAGATGGGGAGAAAATTTGTAACTCAAAATTTCATGGAAATGAATTATGTAAAAAGAAAATTAATTAATTAATTTTTAAAAAAGAAGAAGAAGAAGAAGAGTTCTAGAGACAGAATTGGGAATCTTTCTCCTGGTGGCTCCTGTTGGAGGAAGCAGAATTGTCCCAGCATCTGGGAGCTGGGCTGCTGGACTGAAGAACTGAGTTGGAGTTTTCTTGAGAAAGAGAAAGAGTTTCTCTCCCAGCATCTGGAAGCTAAGAACTGAGTTGGAGTTTTCCTGAGACCAAAATCTGGTGAAGGCTGCCAGGAAGGCTGAGAGGGCTTGCCTGGAAGGCTACCTAGAAAGCTGAGATTTCTTCTGGGTCCTAGGGCCAGCTGAACTGCTGGAGGACTGAAGAAGAATGACCAGGATAAGCCTTTGTTGGTTTGTGGCTTGGCTGATCCTTGAGTTCCCAGCAACAGAAGTGGTGAAGGGTTTGAGATGTGCTGGACCCTGTGAACTTTGGTGTGTGCCATGGACTGCCTGGAGGACTGGACAAGGACTTGGGAGCTGTCTACCCCTGAATCCAGATGACTGTTTGGTGGATTCAGGTAGGAGCTGGAACCATGGAAGGGGATCCAGGGAATATGAGAGACAACCCTGAGTTAAGATGAAGAAAAGGCCTCACCTTGGATATTGAACAAGTTTACTAGACATCAGAGGTGGAGGGTTTGTGTAATTTTCTAATGACTATACTTAGTGATTAATGATATTTAGTAATTGTGAATCTAGATTTGTGACTGATTAAGTTAGTGATTGCCCCATGAGTGGAAGATTGATTATTGTATTGTGGATTGATTGAATGATTAAGTGAGGAGGGTTTCCCTCTTAGGGAAACCAGATGATTATTCTTTTGTTCCTTGTTATAAATATTGTGGCCACTGTAGTGAAAACTGTGTGGCCATTGTAATGTTAAGCTGTTGTGAACAGTATATTGTGATTTTATGTGATAAGATGTAATGTTGTGAATATTATATTATGATTTTTTGTGAATTTTTGCCTTGACTTGTAATGGAATAAATGGAGTGTTCATCATACTGTGTAATCCGAATCTTAAAAGGTGTTCACAGTAGCATTCTTTTGGAAATCTGCTTATGTGTGGCATTATACCGACTCATCAAGGAAAGGAACATCAAGGAAAACTGACTGATAAATTTAACTGCCAATTTATAATTTTTAAGAATTACTTAGAATTCAAATTGGGTTTTTTTTTAAGCACTTTTAAACTAGTGTTCTTTCTGTAATTTTACAAAGTTGTAGACAATGTTATTCATAATGTCTTCTTGATTTTATGTGACAACACAGGTAAAAAAACAAACAAAATATGATTTTTATCTTTTTCTGTTCACCAACTCTTCATAAATAACTCTGTCTTCCAGAATAATTAATATTTATTTCTTTTGTCAGGAATTTTTATGTGGTGGGAGACCTCTGGATATGCTGATCCAAAGACTTCTAGTATCAGCAAACGAAGAAGCCCTTGTTGAAATTTTGAATAATCACAGCAAATCTTCTGAATAAAGGAAGTGAAATAGACACTTAAAAAAAAAAACAAATAAAAGACTGAAACTTGGGTTGCTTTGTTCAGTTCAATTTTTTTCAGTCATGTCCAGTTTTTTATGACCCTACTTGAGGTTTCCTTGGCAAAGATATTGAAAAGGATTATCATTTCCTTTTCCAGTTTATTTTACAGGTGAAGAAACCGAGGCAAACTGGGTTAAGTCATTTGCCCAGGGTCACAGAGCTAATAAATGTTTCAGGCCACATTTTAACTCAGGAAGAGTCATCTTCTTGACTCGAAGTCTGGCACTCTATCCATTATGCCACCTTGCTGCCCTAGTAGGTTGCTATAGCCAAATCCCATTGAAATATTTAGAGAAAATGCAGCTTAACAGACATTTTACTTCTGTCTTTTTTTCTCTTTTCAGATCTGGTTACACTTTGAAATTATTTCCTGCATTTGACATTAGAATGACTAGAAAGCTTAATCTATGTCTTTAAGTAATCATTTTAATGCAATTTAACACATCCTTATTAAGCTGTTGCTGAAATGTTGAGACTAAATGCTAGGAAATACAGGAGATAAATACCAAATAAAACATGGACACTACCTTTATTTTACTCCTGTCCCTGAGGAGCTGGTGCCTCTTCTCTATACCAAGGCCTCCCATTCTGCCTGTACCCTTGATCCCATCATTCTCCCCCATCTCTTCTGAGAGCTTGACCTGATTATCAATCATACAATTGAACCATGCAACAAACATTTTATTAAAAACCTATTATGTGCAAAGCACTGTACCTTCATTTTCAGTTTCTCTGATCAGCTTTTTCCCTACTGCTCAGGTCTCTCCTTGTCCTTTAAAATTCCTTAATCTTTCATCTTCTATATCTTTCTCTTTTCATAGACCCCTAGAAACAATCCAATACACTCACTACCTCCACTTCTTCCCTACTAGTTACTTCTCAATCCTTTGCAATATAGCATCCAACCCTACCACCGTACTGAAATTATTTTCTCCATATTCATCATCTCTCAACTGGTCTTTTCTCAACCCTTCTTCTCTTCGATCTCTACAGTTTTTGATAGCTTTTCTCTCCTCCCTTAGCTTCTGTGACACTGCTCTCTCCTGGTTCTCATCCCACCTGTCTCAGTGTTCTGTTTCTTACTGGATCATTACCTCCCTCCTCCCTCCTTAACATAGGTGTTTCCCCAAGGCTCCGACCTAGATCCTCCTCTCTATACTGTCTCTGTGTGTATATATATGTATGTATATGTGTGTATGTATAAACATAAATATGTATTTATATATTAAATCCTTTAGAGGTCTTTTAAAATTTTTATTTTGTTAAATATTTCCCAATTACCTGTAAAAAACATTTTTAACAATCATTTTTTAAATTAATTTTGAGTTCTAAATTCTCTTCCCTCACCCCCTCCTTGAGAAGACAAACAGTTTGATTTCATATGTGAGGTCATACAAAACATTCCCATAAAATATTAGCCATGTTGCAAAGGAAAACACAAAACAATAAATATAAATTTTTTAAAGTATGCTTCAATCTGCATTCAGAATTCATTAGTTCTCTCTCTGGAGGTGGATAGCATTTTTCACTACTAATTCTTTAGAACTGTCTTGGATCTTTGTTTTGATCAGAATAGCTAACTCACAGTTGATCATCCTTAAAATATTGCTGTTTCTATGTACAATGTTCTCCTGGTTCTCCTCATTTCACTTTACATCAGTTTGTATATGACTTCTCAGGTTTTTCTGAAACTATCCTGCTCAACATTTCTTTTTTTTTTAATTTTAGACAAACACCAGAACACAAATACAGAATAGAGACAAAAAACAAACATATTGTAACTTAAATACAAGGTTAGAAAGGGAAACAAAGCATGTTGTATACATAGCAGAACATGAGAGGATTCTAAATATGTAACAATAAATTTTCATTTCAAGAAAGCCTGTATAATGAATAATACTCATTATGTTGAGAATTGTCCATCTTTTCTTTGCTTCCTTGTGAGTTTTCTTTTGTTCTTTTTGTTCTCTGCTGTACACTTTTTTTATTTTGTTTTTTTCTTTCCACCCCCCACTACAATAAAGTTTAGATATGTTTCTCTATAGCTATAAATATATGCATACACAGTAAGAATATATAGACATATGCTGTCCCAAAACATATTGTATTCCTGATCTTTGTTTTTATGTTTGTGCATATATCGTTTCTTTTCCCTCCTGCCTCCTCTACCCACTATCTTGCCTTCCTATTGCTTTCCTTGTCAAGGATCCCTCCCCTATCCTCCCATTCTCATAAATCTAAACACCCTTTTACCTATTCCTTTTCCCTCCCCTCTAAAGATCCTTCCCTTATCCTCTCCCCCCTCCTTTTACTCCTACTGTTTTATCTTTGGAATTTAGATTTTTATATTCATATATATACATATATATACATATATATTGTTCCCATTCCCAATGAAAGTGGGTTTCCAGAACTACCAGCCCTCCTCCCCCATCTAATTCCTCTGTATGGATTCTTCCTCTCACACCTCATTTATGTAAAATAATTACTCTCTCTAACTGTTCCTAAATGGTTTTACTCTTTAAATTGATATTAATACTCAGGTTTACCCCAATCTTTCTTATGAGCTGCCCAATTATTAATAAGATTCTTAGACATACATTTTACATTCCATATATATGAAAAGTAAACAGTCTGTCCTTATGAATCCCTCATAATCAGTCTTTCACATGTACCTTATATTTCCCTGGGTTCTTGTGTGTTGAATCTCCTGAGTTCAGGATTTTATTGTTGTTGTTTTTTTGGAGGGGGTAGGGCAGGGCAGTTGGGGTTAAGTGATTTGCCCGAGGTCACACACTAGTAAATGTCAAGTGTCTGAGGCTGGATTTGAACTCAGGTCCTCCTGACTCCAGGGCCAGTACTCTATTCACTGTGCCATCTAGCTGCCCCAAGTTCAGGATTTTTTTTAAACAAAGTCTTAAAAATCGGAATTTGTCAAATGTCCATTTTTTTTTCCTTCAAGATAATACTTAACTTTACTGGGTATAATTTCAGCCAGAGTCCCAGTTCTTTTTCTCTTCAATACATTATATTCCAAGACCTGCAGTCCTTTAGTGTCTCTGCTGCTAGGTGTCGTATGTCTAATTGTGGCAGCATCATATTTAAATTCTTTCAATCTTGATGCTTTTAATATTTTATCCTTCAGCTGGGGGTTTTGGAATCTGACTCTGATATTCCTATGAGTTTTCCTCATAGGATTTCTTTCAAGTGATGATCGAGATTTTTGTTTTTTCTATTTCTACTTTCCCCCCTTGTTCTAATACTTCAGGAAATTTTCTTTAATTATTTTTTTTATTATTCTATCAAGATTCTACTTTTGATCATAACTTTGCTAGTCTGATTATTTTTATATTTTCTCTTCTTGATCTATTCTCCAAATCTACTGTTTTTCTCACGTTTCAATTTCTCTTCTATTTTTTCATTATTCACATTTTGTTTAATTATTTCTCAATCTCTTCTAATTTCACTGGCTTCACTTTGCCCAATTCTAATATTCAAGGTGTCGTTTTCTTCCTTAAGATTTGGAATTGCCTTTTCTAATTGTTTTACTTTCCTTTCATAACCTTCCTGTTTTTCTTGGATTATTCTTTTAAAAAAAAGTTTTTTTTCCATCTCTGTCATTAGATTTTTAAAGTCTTTTTAAAGATCTTCCATGAATTCTTTTTGGGCAGGTATCCATTTGACATGACTTTTTGGAGTTTCCTTTACTTCAATATCCTCTTCTAAAGATGAACCCCAGTCATCTCAACTCCCACAATAGCTTTCAACGGTTGGATTCCTTCTCCTTTGCCCAGGCATTTTTTGTGGTGATAGCTTAATTATTTGTAATTACCTCTAGCCCTGGGGTATGGGAAATGGTGCCTCTTGTCCCAGATCTTCACTTCTCCCCTCTAACCTGGAATCAAAGTCAAATCTCCAGCCTCCTGTAAGTGCCGGCAGCCAGGGGCTTTTGGCCCCACTGCTTCTGCACTCACTGGGTGTGTGCTGGTTCCTTCTCACCTCTACTGCTTTTTGCAGGACAGCTGGATCTGCATTCCTGGTCAGCACAGGTTCCCTCCATCTTCCAGGGGTCAACTGCCCAACTCCCCTCACTATTCCCAGGGTAAAAGTTCCTGTGACTGGGGCCAAGGCAGCTCTCAAACCAACTAACCCAGGACTTGCTGCTTGTTGTTAAAACAGAACCTAGCCTGGAGGTGTTTACTTTTCACCAGACCAAATTCTGTCCTGGGATTTTTCTTTCAATCTTCTCAAACTGTCCCAGGAAGATCCCTGTTGTGCCCCTGTTCTTATTTATCTACACCCACACTTGGTTGGCCCTAAGGTACAATTTTAACTCTTGTGGGGGAAAATCTTGGGAGCCTGGAATTTTCTCACATGCTCTGCCATCTTCCCAGAATCCTCTCCCCAGCATTTCTTACAGTACAATAGTATTCTGTCACAAACATATACTATAATTTATTCAGCTATTCTTCAATTAGTAATCCTTTCAATGTCCAATTCTTTGCCACCTCAAAAAGAGCTGCTATATTTTTGTATTAATAGGTCCTTTCCCCTCTTCTTTGACCTTAGAAATCTTATTAGCTTCCATGGATTCAAGTATCTGTAGACAGATGACTCCCCAGTCCACATATCTAGTCTAATTTCTTCCTTCAACTGCAGTCACTGCTTACTTGATTCTTCCTCCTGAATTTCCTCTAAATACCTCAATAGCAATAGGTCCAGAGTGGATCTACTCTCCCCCTCATACAAATTTTCTTATTTCTGTTGAGGACACCAGTATTCTCCCATTCAAAGTCTCAGCTTTATCATCTGTAAAATGGGGATAATGCCTTATTGTGAGGCAGCTAGATGGTATGGTAGATAGAGCACTGGTACTGGAGACAGGAACACCCAAGTTCAAATCCCACCTCAGACACTTACTAGCTGTAGCCTTGGGCAAATCTCTCAGTCTGTTTTCTCAACTGTAAAATGCAGATAATAATTGGACCTATGTCCTACTATTGTAAGGTTCAAATGAAATACTATAAACACCAGCACAATGCCTGGCACATAGTAGGTGCTGTATAAATGCTAGCTATTATTAATTTATACAGATTGATTTGCCAAATGTCAAATGCTGAATATCAATTATTTAAATGATTGTTTTCCCTGCTTCCAGTCTTTTTGGTCTCCAATCTATCTTCCCCACAACTGAGAAAATAAACTTCCTAAAGCACAGAGCTGGCCATATTTAAAAATTTTTGTCCTTCTCTGCCCAGTGCATTGTACAGTGACTTGTCTATAGAAAGCACTCAATAGACATCTGTTGAATTAAAGTGTCACTTTCTTACTCAAAAACCCTGAGTGTAAAAAACAAAAACAAAAACCAACCCCAACTCCTTGTCATTTAAGGTTCTTCATGATTTTGTTCTGAATTACCTTTCTAGTGTTCTTTCATACTACTGCCCTTGGTGACTTCTACATTCCAGTCAAACTGGATTAGTCCTGTTGTCCAGACTCAGTGTTCCAATCTCCTGACTCTGTGTAGTCATACATTGCCCTTCACCTCCACTTCTCAGAATCCTCATCTTCCTTCCTTGCATCCAGCAGGTCCTACCACTCTCTGAAACCATGTGTTAGGTTTCCTCCTCTCTAGCCACATCCTCCCATTCATGCCACCCGTCTTCCCCCTTCCCCACTTCCCTCCCAGCTGTTAATTCTAGCTCTTTCTTTTTCAATTTTCCTCATACTATGCTGCTGCACATTATCCCTCCCATCCTGGCAGTGTATCTACACTTAACTGTTGAACTGAATTGATTCTATAGATATGGTCCCATTATTTGATCTCTTTGAGTGTTTTAAGGAAATTATGTTCCTGTAAATTATGCTGATAATTTTTTTAAATTTACCACCTCAAATATTTGTAAGGGATAGGGACTGGGCCTATGATTTCTTTGGGAGACATTCTGATAAGAACTTTCTCTGCAGTTTAGAGTCTTAGGGTTGCTTGGAAAACTGGGAGACTATGATTAACCCAGGATCACAGAACCAATGTCTGGTGAGGAGGGACTTAAAACCAGGTGTGTTGGGGATTGGAGGCCAGCTCTCTATGCACTATGCCATAGTACCTCTCCTATTTATACACATCTTTTGAAATTTGTCTGAAAGGATTTTTTTTTATGCCCTACTTTATTTTTGAGAAAAGTCTCTATTATGGTTAATCTTGGAAAACCTCTAAATATTAGGTTTTCAATCAACAAAGTTTTAGGCTGACTTTTTTTCCATGCCTGTCAGATGGAGGATACTTATGTAAATTGGAGACATCAAAATAAATTTCTAAAAGTCCAAGCTTCATATAAACAATGCAAAACCTTCAAGATATCATGTGGAAGTTTTTATTTTTAAAGCAAACTTTGAAAGATTTGGTGACAAAAGAAGAGCAAACTATGAAACAATGTGAATGACTGATATTTTTTAATAAATTTCTAAAAAGTTAGTTAAGAACAGGCTATCTAAAAGATCTACTTTTAAAGGTGCGTGACAGTTTGAGAAACAATTTAGCTAAGACTAAATCATGTAAAAACAGGATTCGGGAACTTTTAAAAATGGACCATCTCTTTTTTCTTTCTGGAATGCCAACTATGAGTGCTGGTTTCTCAGCTGACTCCAGACTCAAGGGGATTAAGGAACTAATAGGCCCACTGGGAAGGAAAAGGAAAAATTAAGAATTGCTGATGTTTATATAATGCCTGCTATGTGCCAGGAACTGTGCTTAAGTGTTTTACAATTATCTCAACAACAACCTTGGGATATAGGGGGCTTTATTATCACCGTTTTATTGATGAGGGAATTGAGACAGAGGTTAAATGACTGGCCCAGGGTCACACAGCTGGTAAGTGGCTGAGGCTGAATTTGAACTCAGTTCTTCCTGACTCTGGTTCCAAAAGGAGTTTGTAGCTGTGAATAAATGAAAGGGGGATTGAAGGTGGTAACAACCTGTAGCTGGCTCAGAGGCATTTAAAAAAATTCTTTCAGGCTTTCATCACCTGTTTTCCACGTTAAAGACTCCCTCAACTGTCAATAAGTTTATACTTAAAGGGGCATTTTTAGCTGTCTCATCACAAATTAGGCGCTGGCTGCTAAATACTGTGTTCTCCACGGGAATTTTACTAGCTTCCCACAGTGGAATTCAGAATTAAAAAAAAAAATCAATTCTAAAATTTTTAAAATTAAATTAGGAGAAAAAATTAAATTAGGAGAAATCTTCAGTATCCAAGGAAATCATTTAAGAGCTGCTTCTGGGAAGTAGAGGGAGGAGTCACTAACGCTTCGCTGCCATTTCTGGGGTCCATTAAAGCCGCGGATCATCTCCATTCTGGACCCCAGAACATGAAGAAGAATCATTAGGTGGCTTAATAGGGAGCGATTAACATTTAAAATAGTTATGAGATTCCTTATGAGAATTTTAAGAGTATATCCTTCCTTAGACACTGATTTTTTAAAAATTTTGGTCAATTTCTGTGGTGACGTCATACTTCATGCCAGCCCTCCCCCACCCTGGACCATCCCTTGTTTTAAAAAGAAAACTTTTTGAAGGAAAAAAGTCAAGTGTCTGATAGTATATGTAATACTCTACACGTAGAGTTCCCCACCTCCTGCATTAAAGGGGGGGAAAAACTACGCTTTAATTGACGTTAAAACCAAATTAAGGCCGAATGTGGCCGGCACCTTTGCTTTTTCGGCAAACGGCGCAGTCGACTCAACACAATGAAACGAAAACTCCCGACGTGCCCTCCTCTCCTGACCTTTCCTTGACCCCAGCATGCCTTGCGCCTCCCAGAGGCACCTGGGAACTGTAGTCTCCTGGGGGCCGTCCCGTCACCAGGACAGCAGCTGCAGCTTTCTCAGCCTGCTGCTGCTGCTGCTGCTGCTGCTCCTGCTGCTGCCCCTGCTGCTGCCGAGAGCGGAGGAAGACGAGGAGGAGTAGGAGGTGGGGGAGGAGAGAGCGGAACGACGCGAGCCGGACGCAGCCGGCGAAGAGAAACCTGCGCTTCTGGCTAGGGCGGCTCAGTGAGGGCGGGGATTCAGCCGCAGGACTCGAGTGGGTGCTGTAGCCAGCCCAGCGCGGTGGCGGCGGCCCGCTTCGGAGCAAGGAGACAACCCCCATAGTCCCAGCTCTAGCACCAGTCCGGCCCGGCGCCCGCGCCTCCACCACCGCCACCACGCAGTCCCGGGAGGAGCCTCCGCGCCCCCGCCGCCTGCCCAACCCCCGCGGGGGAAGGCGGCCCAGGAAGATGGCCGGACCCTCGGTCTCTTCCTTCTTCTCGGGACCCGAGGAGCTGGAGGACGCAGCCCACGCCCCAGCCCTGCTGGCCCAGCTCAAGTCCTTTTACGATGCTAGGCTGCTGTGCGATGTAACCATCGAGGTTGCTGCCCCTGGTGGGGGGCCTGGCGCCGGCCGGCTCTTTGCGTGCAATCGCAACGTGCTGGCTGCCGCGTGCCCCTACTTCAAGAGCATGTTCACTGGCGGACTGTTCGAGAGCCAGCAACCACGCGTGACCATGCACGACGTGGACGCCGAGTCGCTGGCGCTGCTGCTGGATTACTGCTACACAGGTCGCGTGTCGGTGAGCGAGACCAACGTGCAGCGGCTCTACGCGGCCGCGGACATGCTGCAGCTCGAATATGTGCGCGAGGCCTGCGCTGCCTTCCTCGCTCGCCGCCTAGACGTGGCCAATTGTGCCTCCATCCTCAAGTTCGCGGATGCATTTGACCATCCGCAGCTTCGCACCAAGGCTTTGGCCTTTGTGGCCCGCAATTTCTCCCAGCTCAGCGGGGCTCCTCGTCCAGGTGGTGAGGAATCCCTGGCAGAGCTCAGCCTGGCCCAGCTGCAGGAGGTGCTGCGCCTGGACAGCCTGGACGTGGACAGCGAGCGCATAGTGTGCACCGTGGCTGTGCAGTGGCTCGAGGCTGCCCCCCTGGAGCGCGGCCCTAGCGCCCCCGATGTACTCCGCTGCGTGCGCTGGCTGCATTTTGGGGACCGCGACCGTGCCTACCTGGAGGGCCTGCGTGCGAAACCCTTCGTCAAGCGCTACTGCCCAGGGCTCATCGAGGCGGCCCTGCGTACCCGCTATGGGGACGTGATGGTCAAGAATCCACAGCCCGCCCTGCCGGCCCCTAGCAGCGCCACCAGCCCTGTGGCTGAGAGCCCGGCTCGCAGGATCGGCATGATGGCCAAAGAGATGGTCATCTTTTTCGGACACCCCAAGGACCCCTTCTTGTGCTACGACCCGTACTCGGGAGACATCTATACCATGCCATCACCTTTGACCAGTCTTGCTCACAATAAGACCATCACTTCCTCAGCAGTCTGTGTGTCCCCGGACAATGACATCTACCTGGCCGCCCAGCCCAAGAAGCAGCTCTGGGTCTATAATCCGGCCCAGAACAGTTGGCAACAGCTGGCAGACCGCCTGATGTGCCGAGAGGGCATGGACTTGGCCTACCTCAATGGCTACATTTACATCTTGGGAGGCCGAGACCCAGTGACAGGAGTGAAATTGAAGGAGGTGGAATGCTACAGTATCCAGAGAAACCAGTGGGTTCTGGTGGCCCCGGTGCCGCATTCCTTCTATTCCTTTGAATTAATCATGGTTCACGACTACCTGTATGCTGTCAATAATAAGCGGATGCTCTGCTATGACCCCAGCCGCAACCAGTGGCTGAACTGCGCCTCCCTCAAGCGTAGCGACTTCCAGGAGGCTTGTGTCTTCAACGAGGAGATCTACTGCATCTGTGACATTCCGGTCATGAAGGTCTACAACCCAGCCCGGGGAGAGTGGAGGCGCATCAGCAACATTCCCCTGGATGCAGATACCCACAACTACCAGATTGTCCGGCATGGGCAGAAGTTACTGCTCATCACCTCCACCACCCCGCAGTGGAAGAAGAACAGGGTCACCGTCCATGAATATGAACCCAGTGATGACCGCTGGGTCAACATAGGGACTATGCTGGGACTTCTGCAGTATGACTCAGGCTTCATCTGCCTCTCTGCCCGGGTCTACCCCTCCTGCCTTGAGCCAGGACAGAGTTTTATCACAGAGGAAGATGATGTTCGCAGTGAATCCAGTGCCGACTGGGACTTAGAAGGACTCAGTGAACTCGACTCAGAGTCAGGGAGTTCCAGCTCCTTCTCAGAAGATGAAGTCTGGGTCCAAGTGGCACCCAGAGGGAATGCATTTATGCAGCAGGGTTCATTATAAAGATGTTGATTGGGAAGAGTAGTTTATTGGTATGGAATGTATTTGAATAGTTCCCCCACTCACCCATCATTTTTTTGCTCTACCACCCAGTTAAAAAAACAAGTTGAAACTGATGATTTGGTTTAATAGGGGACAGTGTTTGGAAATATTAATGTATTGTATTATTACAAGATTTAAGCATAAATATTTAAAGAACATTACAGATCAAAGAAATGCAACCTATTTACTAATTTACTGTGCTAAAGAAAGTCCAGGGTTTACCTTTAATAGTAAAATGCTATGCAAAATAAGCTAGATGGTAATTTAACAAGGCTCTCTGTTTTCTCAGTATTTAATCACCCGTTGCACTGACGGATTGATTTGATTTTTGTTAGTATGTTTATGCTTTGATAAGCCTGAATTTAGCTTGCTGTTCATTTTAAAACTGTGAATTGCCATAAGCATTGTAACTTTTGAAAGACTGAATTGTGATTTTTTTTTATTAGGAACCTGGTGGAAAAAGGATTTGATGGAAAAAATGTTTAAAAGTGTATTTTTTCCTTCAGATAATGAAAATAGTGGATTATCCAAAGTACCAATGTAATTTTTTCTTATATATTTTAAAGTGAAATACAGTATTTGAAATCTTAGATTAATCCCCCAAATTTAGGTGATTTTATTTGCTACAAAATTTGGAATAGATCTCTTACTAGCCTAAGGAAAAAATCAGGATTCCACTATTTGAAAAGCAATTAGAGGATCAGTTGTGAAATGTGAAAGTTTGTGAATTTGCCAAATGACACTTGCCTTCTTTAAAATGACATTCCTTTCCATTAATGTCAAGAAATCATTTAAAAAAAACCTTCCTAAACCAAAAATTAATTTGCCTTTTAAAACCTTGATATTTTGAACTATATGCTATACTTATATATACATATATATATATTCGAATCATATCAACAACTTTTTCACAAGACGATAGGGTATTTTGAATTTTATTGCAGTGGTCATTTCTTGAATTACTTCCCCAAGAAACTTTGGATATACAATTTTGGTGATGGTTTTTAGAGAGCTTTTCAGTGGGAGATGGATTGTTACTTTATGGTTAATGTCAGAGAATATCGAATGTGAAGGTGTGTATAAACTAAGTATTTTATTGAATTTAGTAGTAATTGTGTCTATTGACTATAACATCAAGTGCCAGCAAATATGAACATTTTAAAAAATGCTGTGTATAAGGCCTGTTTTCGTGTAGCATTGAGAAAAATACCCTACCAGGTTTGTAAAAACACTATAAAAGTTCTTGATTATCAGCTATGAGCTATTTTTCTATTAAAAGTTGACAATTTAAGAACACAAACTGGTTGATGGGGGTTTTTTTGATCCATATTTTTCCTTTTAAGTATTCCTTTGCAGATTCTCAAGGTTAAACCTCCAAAAGACTGCATATTTTGATTTTTGTTAGAGCATATGGACTTGTTTTATGTTAATTCTGTGTACCATGCACCCCTTTCTTTTATTCTTCTGGAAAGAATAATGTAAGAGAAACTCCAAAGTATAGACTTCTTTCAGAACAGCAAGAAACTCTGTCTTCAGAATAGACAGACCAAAGTGTAGTTGCTGTTTATATTCTGAGGGCTTTTCTCTAATTTAGTTGATAAAACATTTTAAGTAATATAAATTATACATTGAATAAATGTTATTTATAAATAACCTTTTCTCAAAAACATTGTAATATTTGACCTAGGGTAGTCTTTGATTTCTCTGCCTGAGGCTAGAAGGTAATGCTGACTTTTGCCTGGGTCATGGACCAGATCTGGGGTCCGTGAACTTAAAGCTCATAATCAGAATAATATCTTTTTAAATGATTAAAGTAAAATACATAGGATTACCAAAAGGG
>JAQQSW010006872.1:0-13844 GCA_028646575.1 Pseudocheirus occidentalis | reverse complement strand
CCCTGGATCCTCTTCCCTGGTCCCAGCTCCCTCTTGAATCTGCCAGACAATCACCTAGATTCAGGAGCTGAAAGCTTACAGGTTCCCATCCATTCTTCAGGGATGAACAGCTCCCAGGTCCTTCTCCAGTCCTCAAGGCAATCCCCGGCACGCACTGAAGTTCACGAGGTTCAGCACATCTCAAACCCTTCAGGACTTCTCTTGCCTGGAACTCAAGGATCAGCCAGGCCACCAACAAACAAAGTCCCATCCCGTTCATGTCTTCAGTCAGCTTCATGGAGGAGCCAAATCCAAAATCTGTCTGTCTCTCCAAAATTCTCCTGCTTATAAACACTGACCTTCTCCCAAGTCAACAGGGGAGTGTCTCAGCCAATAGTATTCTTCCACGTCAACAGGGGAATTCACACCTTTTCACCAATGGACAGAGTTCTATACTTAACCCTACGTATATGATCTACTTAGCCCTAAGTATCTGATCAAACAAATTGATTACTATTACATAGGCATCACTCTTATTGCCTCATCTGACAGAAAGATTTAACAAAAACAAAGTGAAATCCATTCCAGTTTCAAAGTCCACCAAAAATCAAGTATATCTTTAGTAGAATAATTTTCTCTTGCATCAAAAACCAGACACATATTATACAAATTGGCAATATAGAATATCTGCTAGTATAGAAAATTTGCAATGTATAATATAGTTTTGCCACAGTTTTACAATTTTAGAGGGATCCCCCAGGAATAATCATTAATTTAAAAAGCTGAAAATGAGAACAGTGATCAAAAATAAATGTAAATAATTGCATAATAGATTGCCAAAGTACCCAAACTCATATGGTAGAATTTAAAATAAATAAAACTTAAATATTCAAAGATTTGGAACAACAAATTAAAAAGTTTGTCTAAATTCTCTGTTGAATCACCTTAATATTTATATTTTATTGCATAAATTTCTTATTGTATGACATTTTGAAAACAATGAAAATTATGAAGAAAATACATGGAAAATAATTAGCATTCATATAATGTCTACTATGTTCTAAGCATTTTATAAATATTAACTCATTTGATTCTCACTTTGAGGTAGGTGGTATTATCTTTCACTTTGCAGTTAAGGTAATAGAGGCAGGCCAAAATTAAATGACTTTTCCAAGGTCAATCTGAGGTTAAGGTTTTAACTCAGGTCTTCTTTTTAATCTTTTTAAATTAACTTTTATGTTTATTTTTTGTTTACATCATTCATTTACACAAGATTTTGAGTTACATATTTCCTCCCTGTCTTTCCCCTACCCACCACCCCAAAACAGTGATCCCACTCTATACCCCCCTCTCCCAGTCTGTTCTCTCCTATATCCTCCCCCATATACCCTCTGACTTTCCGGTAGGGTAAGAAGGATCTCCATACCCCAGTGCCTGTATATATTATTTCCGGGTTGCATGTAAATAATAAGAATAAATTTTTTAAACATTTGATTTTAACACTTTAAATATCAGATTTTTTCCCTTCCTCCCTCATCACCCACCCTTACTGGGAAGGTAAGCGATTCTATATAGGTTGTACATGTGTAGTTATACAAAGCATTTTCAGAGTGGAAATATTGTAAAAGACTGACTATATTTCCCTCCATCCTATCCCCCCCCACACTTCTTCTATTCTCTATTTTGTCCCTGTCCTTTTACAAGTGTGTTCTTCTAACTACCTCTCCCAACCTGCCCTTCCCTACATCATCCCCCAATGCATTCCCTTCCCCCTTACTCTCCTTTAGGGTAGGATACCCAATTTAGAATATATGTCATTCCCACCCTAAGCCAAATTCAAAAAGAGTAAGGTTTTACCATTCCCTTTTTCCTTTCCAGTTCTTCACTTCTGGTTCTTCCCTTCCAAGTTATCCCTTGCCTCTTCTATATGAGATAATTTACCCCATTCTCTCTCTCCCCCATCTTCTCTCATCTTCTCTTACCTCTCAATTTCACCTTTTAAATATCATCCCTTCCTATTCAATTGATCCTGTGCCCTCTCTCTATGTATACCTGTACACATACATACACACACTCACATATGTATTCATGTGCATATATACCCTCCTATATAGACATACACACATTTACATTCCCTTCAACTATCCTCATACTGAGAAGTTTCAAAAGGTACAATGATCATTTTTCCATGTAGGAATGTAAATAGCTCAAATTTGAAAAGTTCCTTATGATTTCTTTTTGATGTTTACCTTCTCATGCTTCCCTTGCTCCTTGTATGTCAAATTTTCTGTTTAGTTCTGTTTTTTTTCTCAAGAATGCTTGAAAGTCCTCTACCTCATTGAATGATCATATTTTCCCCTGAAACATTATACTCAGTTTTGATGGGTAGGTGATTCTTAGTTTTAATCCTAGCTCCTTTGATCTGTGGAATATCATATCCCAGGTCCTTTGATCCCTTAATATAGAAGCTGCTAGATCCTGTGTTATCCTGATTGTGTTTCCACAGTATTCAAATTGTTACTTCTTGGCTGCTTATAATATTTTCTGCTTGATCTGGGAACTCCTGAACCTGGTTATAATATTCCTAGGCATTTTCTTTTGGGGATCTCTTTGAAGAGGTGATCACTAAATTCTTTCGATTTCTATTTTGCCCTGTGATTCTAAACTATCTAGGCAATTTTCCTTGAGAATTTCTTGAAGGATGATTTCTAGTTTCTTTTTTTTGATCATGGCTTTTAGGTAGTCCAATAATTTTTAAATTGCCTCTCCTGGATTTGTTTTCCACGTCAGTGTTTTTTCCAATGAGATATTTCACATGGCCTTCTCTCTCTCTTTTTGTTTTCATTTCTTTGGATCTGTTTAATAGTATTGGTTTCTTATAAAGTCATTAGCTTCCATTTGCTCCAATCTAATTCTGAAGGAATTATTCTCTTCAGTGAGCTTTTGAAATTCTTTTTCCATCTGGCAAATTTGACTTTTGAAGGCATTCTTCCCATTGGCTTTTTGGGCCTCTTTTGCCATTTGAGTTAGTCTGCTTTTTAAGGTGTTATTTTCTTTAGTCAGATTATTGACTCTCTTTTTTATGATTTTCTTGCATCATTATCATTTCTCTTCCCAATTTTTCCTTCACTTCTCTTATTTGATTCTCAGAATCCTTCTTGAACTCCTCCATAGCCTTCAACCAATTTATATTTTTCTTGGAAGCTTTTGGTGCATTAGTTCTGACTGTATTATTTTCCTCTTATTCCATGTTTTGATCCTTTTTGTCCCCCAAAAAGGAATCTAAAAATGGATGATTGTGCTTGCTTTTCTTCCTTTGCTTGCTCATGTTGCCAGTCAATTACTTGACTTTTGAGCTCTTTGCCACAGTAGAACTCTGTTTCCAGAGGGAAGAGCTTTGTCCAAAATTGCTGGGGTTTTCACAGGTGCTGGAGCTATTAGGAGGTCACAGTCTGTACAGCCCCCACCATCTTTGGCTCACTCGTCATGCACCTCAGGAACACCTCCCAAGGCCACAATCCAGATCCAGACAGGTTAAGGCAGGAGTGCTTAGTCTCTGAATGGTCATTTGGCCCCCCTGAAATCTGCAGGCCAGGATCTCTGAAGCAGCCATATGGAGGTGGCTGCATGGCTGCCCTTACCACCACTTCTCCACAGAGGAACAGAGGCTAGATCATGGCTCTGTTCACCCTCCATTCACTGATCCAACAGAGTTCCATGACCTTTTACTTTGTCTTTGGCATTTATAGTTTGCTAATTCTGGAAACTACCAGAGCTGCTGATGAATGCTCCAGCTGCTGCTGGTCCCAGCTGCCCTGGGGCTAAAACTGCAAGCTCACACTGGGCTGGGCTCTATTCCCAGTGAGCTTTGATGAACCCTTTCTGCTGGCCTGCCAGGCAACCTTCAGACTGAGAATTGTTTCTCTCTGTCACTTTGTGGGTTCTGTAGCTCTAAAATTTATTTACAATCATATTTTACAGGTATTTGAGGTGGTTATGGGAAGAGCCCACAGAGTTTTCCTGCTTCTATTTTGCTATCTTGACTCTGCCTGGAATTTAGATCTTCTTGATTCCAGGCCTAGTGCTCCATCCCCTGTGATATCTAGCTGCTTAAAATAGATTAAATCATGGGTGTGGTAGGAAAAATATCCTAACATTTTCTCCCATACAAGATTGGCATTTTTTTCTTTAAAAGGTATTGTGCCCATTCTTAATATTATCTATGTTGGCCATGTCACATCCCTGCATTACAACATTTCATTAGGAAAAAAAATACACTTTTGAGAAGTCTTCTTGGGAATCTTTGAATCTTCAGAAGGCAAAAAATATCTCAGGGAGTTACACAAAATCTTCATGTAGATAAAGAAACCCAAGATTACCAATAACTATAAAAGTCAACCCCCTTTCAACTTTATCTCTTATAATCTCACTTCTCTTCATCTTGTTGATAAGTTATGTGGGGAGCCCTGTTATCCTGCAGCAGGGCTGAAAAAGAGTTGCTTACCCAGGGGCTGTGAGAAAGATGTATAAAAAAGATGGGACTTTGAGAGTTAAAAGTAGAGCCATCTTTATTACCCCACATATTTATACACTTTTATAGGATGCTTCCTAATTGTTTTCCCCTGAGGACATTGCACACTTCTTTGTTCCCAGGCTGTGGGTGTATACCAAGCTTACCTTGAAGACATAATGCTCATACCGGTGTGTTTGAGCTCCTTTCTGGGGGATGGGGAACCTATCCAGGCCTGATAGCAGGCTCTTTAGCTGAGAGGGCTTATTCAACCATCAGAGTCAGAGTCCCACTGGCCTGTGGTCCTCTAAAATTTTACAATATTATTTTAGTAGTTCATTTAACATCAATATCTTATTAATACTGAAAACCTCTTATAAATCATGTGTGATTTATTATCACACTCATATGAATGGAATCACCAGATTAAGTTTTCTGGGTTGATATATGAAAACTCATTCTAGTCCCCTCCCTGCATTGCAAATATGTATTACCACGTAGACTACTTCTTTCATCTGGACACACTTTATAGCTAACCATTACCCTCATTCTAGAATTCTTGTTTTTTGCCCATCATTCATTGGTCTTCACTCCCTTTTTATTTGACTGTTTTTTTCCTAAAAATAGTATTTAAAAAATCCTAAGTATTCAAGGGTCAGATTTTTATCTTTAAGCTTTTTTGTTTGTTTTTCTTGTTTTTGTTTTGTTATCGTTACTAATATGACATTTATTCCTTAATCAGATATCTCTGAGTAGTCAAACCACTGAGTTGATTAATAGTGCAAAGATCAAATTTAACACAAAGCTAAAAGACTGAAAATGAGAAAAAAAAATGGAAAGAAATTAAAACAAATTCAACCTGACATATTTAAACAAGTAATTGGTGTCAAAATTAGGAAATGGATGGACAAAAAGAATGTAGTTGCTGACTAAAGAAGTTTAACTAATGAAAATGAGATAAGAAAAGACAAATAGAAACACAGAAATTCAGTGAAACCTGTCTAGAGTATAATATCAATTTTAAAACATACAGAGAAAGACTATGGAAGATGATGAGCTGTATAATTTTAAATATCAAGGAATGGAGAGAAAAACTCATACAAAGAAAATTTGACAAGAGTCTCAATTTATCAGTGTTCTCTGGAGGGCTTTTAACTCTGAAACCAAAAATAGGACAAGAAGTAGATGAATGATGTAAATATGTGTAAATAATTTGTTACACATCCTTTTTACCAAAATGAAGACAGGATCTGCTGTATTTGGTCTATAATATTATAATCCCACCTGTACTAATTGAAGATGTGGAGAAGTACATGAAGAGAAAAAAAATAGCTAGACTAGACAAATTATAGATGAAGGATAGTCAATCTTTAGAGGATCCAGCCATGAAGTTACTGCATCATTGATTCACAAATTGTGTGAAAAAAGTAAAGTTACCATACATGTTCAAAATTATCTTGACCATTATCAAGAATATGCATGAGGGAACAATAATTACTAGTCCTCTGACAGAAGAGGAAGAAGACAGATTGTACATCTTTTTAAAATTCTTTTTACATCTTCTTTGCATAATCTCCCAGGCTGTGGAGGGGAGAAGGGAGGTAAACAAGAACCTTCATTCTACTGTGTACTTTCCATCTCATGGTGGTGAGACTCCTATAGGAAGAGAAAGAAAAGATGTGGCACACTTTCCATCTGGCTAAGCTTCTTTATTCTGTTGTTCTAATATCCATCCTGATGTCCAGCATCAAGTTTAAATCAGAAGATTGCTGTCCATTGCTACCTCAATACTTATGCTACTTAAGGTTTCCTTACCTACTGATTATAACACCTAGTCTAGTTTCCTGGTGTCTTGATATTCTTGTCAGAAGATTCCACTTGGTAAACCTTGAGTATTTCTGGGACTCATCATGAATGGGATGGTTTTCTAGAAAGTATTCTGATTGTCAATCACTCCTAGCATTGTGGAGAGTTAGAACATTTCTAGGAAGGCACATATGAGTTCAGGCTTAAATGATCATGCAATTCCTAAAGCTGTGCCTGACTGTAGACTGTCTTCATCTTAACCTTTTAATTATTTCTTTAGTGGAACTGTCACTCTAATACTTGGTCTTGGGCTCTAGGGATGAATGCTTAATATCACATTCTGTTGAGCTCCCATTGAGTATGATTGGATCATTAGACTTTGATGAGCCAAGTTCAATCCCAAAGTCTGCTGGGTTACTCTCATCTGACTCTTGCTCCTGCTGAGCTGATAGTAACACTTGGTCTGGATTCCTGAACTCCTGGGTCCCTGTGGCTTGATGTTCTTGGTAAGAGACACCAGTTTTTCTTTCTTCCTTTCCTTCTTTCTGACTTTATTTTTCTTTGTTCCTTTCTTTCCTCCTTTCATTTTCTTTCTCCCCTTCTTTCTTGATGGTGCTTTCTCTCTGTCTCACTGTCTCTCCATCTCTGTATCTCTCTCTTCTGAGAGGTGTCATGGTGTCCCTATCTCCCCCAGGCGAAAAAGACAGTAGCTACTCATCCTAATTGCATTTCTGCCTAAGGCAGAAGCTTTGACTTGCTCCATTATCAACTGGGATGATTTCACTTGATGTCCTTTCATTCATGGAATTCATCATATTGGTGCCAGACTTGGCACACACATCTGATAAGCTTTTGCCATACTGCAGCTCAGAACCTAAGAGCTCAGATAATCTACCAGCTTCAGCCTCAATTATAGGCATGCTGCAGTTCCCCTTAGTCCAGACTTTTTAGAGCATGGACATCTATGTATATAGTTTTAGGATAAATATCTGGATAGTTTCTGTGTTGTTGCAACAGTTAATTGAACTAAAATGCACATACCCAGTGATCATGCTATTTTTGTCATTAATATTCTAGTCAAACAAACTGTCTATTTGAATATTTCATTAAGTTGCTAAACTGGCTAGCATGTCAGAGAATTACCCATGACATTTTCAGAATCTAAATTAGCAGAAAAATTTTGCATATGTCTTAAGTGCCAAAGCTTCAGAAGATTATAGAAACTGCAGTAACTCCAAGTAGTAAAGGTTAGAGTTCAGAAAGCACATGCAATATTATTCTGGCAAGGTCATGACATGCAACAAAGAGTTCATTTAAAAAAAAGAAAGCAACTTCTTTCTTTACCTCATAGACCACCAAGGTCATTCATCAGAGCTTGAGGTTTGTTTAAGTTGACTATTCAATTGCAAAAAGAATCATTAACATATTAAGTTAATATGTAAAGAAGATCACTTGAGGTCTACAATCTCATTCCCAAATGTGAATGAGTTCTTAACTCAAAATGAATATAAATTCATTTACATGTAATCATTATGCTGTTTAATTGTCAAATGCTTCAAATTTCCTCCAAGACTATGCTCCTTTTCCCTTCAATTATCCACTAATGTCAAATAGGAATGGGTTAATGCCATCCAAAAATCCTCTCTGGTAGTTTGTTTTCACAAAACCATTTCTAGACCACTAGAGGCTCCATTGCTACATGTATAACTGATAAAACACATGAAAATAATTTTCTCTTGTGGCAAGGGACATCTACTGATGCTACAAATTGATACCAAAGCCCTCACATCATTACATATGATGACTATGAATGCATATTAATGATTTAATGCATCAATCAAACATTAAGCACTCTGAGGCAAGGTGACATAGTAGGAAAAGTACTAGCCTTGGAGTCAGGGAGGCCTAAGTTTTAATCCTCCTTCACACTTTAGCTATGTAATTCTGGACCAGTTACTTAAACTCTCTGTGCCCCGGTTTCTTCAGCAGTAAAATTTGTGAAAACAATAGCTCCTACCTTACAGGGTTGTTAAAAGAATTAACTGAGATAATATATGTAAATCTCTTTGTAAACTTTAAAGCACTCTGTAAATATTAGTATTAAGTGCCTACAGATATGTGTCAAGCACAGTACTAGGTACTAAGGATACAAAGGCAAAAGTAAAACCCTCACCTGCCCTCAAAGAACTACCTAGTTATTAGTTGAAAGCAGGTTTCTTAGACTAAAAATACCAAAAACCAAAGGAAGCTCTAAGAAAATAAATCATACAAATACTCCTTCTTAGGAGAAAATAAAGATTATGGCTGAGTGAGAGGAAGATAAGTCACTTACTTAACTTGGCTGCCCTTTGGTTTCTCCATCTGCCTTCCAAGGATGGCCACCATGTTCATCTGTTTCTCCTACTAGAGTGAAGGGAAGATTAATGTGTGTTTACAAAGAAAGCCCATCTGCCCATAAAGCCTGCTCAGCCAAGGCAGTTAGAGATAGCAGCATTTCTCCAAGGGAAATACCAAACATTTTCAGGTTCTTGCCAGTTTCCAGACTTAGTTTTTCCTTTACATTTCACTTTCCTTTTCCAATAGTGATGATTTTTAAACATAGGGGATGTTATTTATTTTGTAGAAACTAAATAATTAATTCCGGTCATATCATCTGCAGCTCTTCCTCAATATTGCAACAAACCCTTTCAATCATATGAATAAGTGATCAACTAGAATATAGATCATTCGACATTATCTGCCCTTTAAGTTCATACAATTAGCACAGTATGCCTTAAACTGAAATCACATTTGAGAGCCAGGAAGTCTTGGGTTAGTCTTGCTTCCTTCCAATTAACTGGTATTTTGACTTTTTTCCTTTACATTTAGTATTTAGTACATTTAGAATTTTCTCTTGAAAATTTATTGCTATTTTGGTTGGTTTCAATTGTCTAATATCTTATAGGACTTGTAATCCCATCATATAATTTAACATATGACTATAATCTTTTTTTATTGTTCCATAAATATTTAATGCTTAAATAATAAGAATTATCAGTAATCCCAACACTTTTATCTCTACATCCATCAGGAACAAGACTCTGGGTTTATTTATTTTTGATGTTAAACAGTTGTTGCCCTGGTTACCCTTATAGTAGGAAGAATTTTTTAAAAATCAAGGGAAAATATTGCCTAATTTGGGATTGGAGCTCATTCATTTTCTGATTTCAATTCAATTTCCTTGAAAACTCTGACTTTTTGGTCTCTTGGCATTTGCCAGCCTTCACCTTTGAGGATTGCTTGATACTTCGAGCCTTGCCTGACTGTGGGTTTTTTATTCAATTTAGTTCCCTTAAATTCAATTTAATTCAATTCAAAACATTTATTAAGTGCCTACTATGGGAAATATATACTCCACAGACAGGGGACTCAGAGACAACAATAAACATTCAAACAAAAAACCATCCCTGACCTCAAGGAGTTGATAGTTCTTTTGGAGAATTACAATACACAGATAAGTAAATGCCTTTTAGCCAGAGGAAATAATGAGTAAATAAGAGGATTGGGAAAGGCATTCTCTAGACCTGGGATGGGGACCCTGCAGCTTCTAGGCCAAAAGGTCCTTTAGATCCTCAAGTATTCAGTCTGTGGACTGAATCCAAACTTCACAAATCAAATCCCCTTAACAAAAGTATTTGTTCTGTAAAACTTGAACTCAGTCAAAAGGCCCTTGCCCAAGAACCTAAAAGGTTACCTGTGACCTAGAGGAAGCAAGTTCCCTACCCCAGCTCTAGGAGTTGACATATGAGCTTAATCTTAACAGAAGTCAAGAAATTTAAGAGGCCAAGACAATATGTAAGCATAGACAAGAGAGTGGTTTATTTATTCTACCGACTGGAAAAACAGCAGCAACAACAAAAAAAATCATTTATTAAGTGCTTACCATGTGCCAGGCACTATAATAAAAAGTGGTGAGGGATAAAGAAAAAAAAATGGTTCCTGCTTTCAATTAGGTCACATATCAAATCGAGGATACAATCTGTAAATAACTATTTGTGTATGTTGCAGGGTTTTGTACATGCCCAGATCACGTAGACAGGGCCCTCAAATGTAAGACAGCAGGATCCTGTAATTTGGAGAAGACATTTTGAATTCCCTTAGTTCATGTGTGAACTCAGTATCTTTCCAATATCTGGAAAAAGAAGGCTTCCAAAAAGAAAAAAAAGTTGCAAGGCAGCGAGGTAGCACAATGAACAGAGCACCAGCCCTGGAGTCAGGAGGAAACAGGAGGCTTCCTTAAAACTACTAAAATAGAGGTCTTAATCTCACTTTCTGGCTGCATCATTAGGTGAAGGTCTTGTTCCCCTAGAGTGTGGGCCTCGTGCACTAAGTTGGGTGAGAGAAAAGGTTACCTTCTTTTGCTCCCTCCTTTTAGGTCCTGTGGACCTGAGAATCAAGTTTGGGGTTTTCTTCTGTTTTGTTTGTACTTTTCACTTCTAAGTGAAAGAATTGGACTCCTAAGATCGAGGAGCTCATTCCGTGTTGACTTTGGAGTCAGGATTCCAGGTCTGATGTTATTATCAGCCCATAAGGGAAGGCTTGAGAAGCCAGGATGCTGAGACATAAATACAGGAAGGCTTTTGACTTGAATTGGTGGGATTGGTACTGTACAGAAATGGATTTATGCTGTGAGACTAACCCCCCCTCCCCTCCCCAAAGAGTTGGAATATAGTGAGGGTAATTATTGTCCCCAAAGTGTTGGTGGGGGTGTTTGCATGTTTCTTCTTTTTCTATCTTTGAAGTAAATATTTCTCTGTAATAACTAATCTGATTGTTATGGCATTGAGTCAAACTGGGATACTATTGGACTCCCTAAAATTGAGAGAACATAATTGTTGAAGGATTGAGACAATGACAGAATAGTCTTTAACCTAACCTGAAGAGTACCATGGAATCTTGGGAAAGGAAAAATGTAATTTACCTGGCTTTCATACATCAGGTGCCAGTATACTCACTGTTGCACATGTATGATACAAACAATATAAAAAGAAAGTTATCTTAGAAGGGAAGTACCAACAGTGATTGAGGAGATGAATAGGAAAGGCCTCTTACTGATTAAGGAAGTCAGAAGGTAGATATAAGGAGGGGGAGCATTCTAGGCATGAATTTCAGACAATTAAAAGATATGAACAGAGGTCACCCAAGTTGGAGGAGAAGGAATAAATAAATAGTACAGCCCAACTATCCCCTCACAATTTTTCTACCTAAACCTATAAAATCCACCACATGGTGTATAATGAGAAAATGCAAGAATTATTCACAATGAGTCACTTTTCCAGCTCAAGTCTATATAAGGAGAAAGAGGTCTTTGGATATTAAAAATTAGGTCTAGGGGCGGCTAGGTGGTGCAGTGAATAGAGCACCGGCCCTGGAGTCAGGAGTACCTGAGTTCAAATCCGGCCTCAGACACTTAACACAAAAACTAGCTGTGTGACCTTGGGCAAGTCACTTAACCCCAACTGCCCTCCAAAAAGCAAAAATAAAAAAAAATTAGGTCTAACCAGGAGAGTAATACATGGATTCTTATAGCCCAGTGACTGAACTATGGCTTGCAGTTATTCTCTTGGGCAAGAAATGGTAACAGGTCTACCTTTGAGCAACATAATATGGTGAAGGATGAAGGAAAAGAATTCAATGGGCAGCTCTGCAATTCATATATCAAAGATGTTGTATATCTGGAGTAAAATGAAAAGGGAATATGCATCTAAGATAACAGAGAAGAGCAAGAAGAAGCTATGGCCTGAAAGAGTGTACTAAGTAAGAAGCAAAAACAAAAGCATGAAGCAGTTGTATGCCTCTGACACTGAGAGTTCAGGAGGATTTTAAAGATGGTCCTTCAACCAATTTGAAGTCTATAGCATTATAAACTGGGCAAGGAGCTCAAACTAAGAAGAATGGAGTTCTGTCATTCTAATTCTAATGGGCTTTCCAGTTAAGAGACAGTGGAAGTAAACAACAGAAGTCTACTTGCCAACCACAGGCAAGCCCCCAGTTTCATTACTGACCTCCAGACTCAAGTCAGGCACTTAGAATTCTTAGATCAAGAAGGTAGCAATCATACTTCACTCTGGATAAGACACTAAATGTACAGTGAAATCCTATAGATCCCCCATTGACAATGCCTCTGATATCCTTGAAAAACATTGACCTTAGTATTCATAGAAAGCAGCAATAGGACCCAAGAGACAACAAAACAAAAGCAATGATATCTTAGACATTTCCTCCAGAAATTTACTGCATCTAGCCTTCATAAAAAGTCCTAATCAAGAATAAAGATTGTAAAAAATGAATAAACAGACAACCCAGATAGCAATATATGGGCTATTATGATGTGAGAGATGCTTCAGAAACAAATCTAGAAGAGAATGACTCCAAAATATCTACCAGAAAAACCACAAAGAAAAACAAAGCTTTAGTATGAATTAAAATATAATACCTTTCAGGAAAAAAATATATTTTTAAAGAGATAAAATTATTTTATAAATGAAAATACTAAGAAAAATTGTGGAGAGCTAAGAAAGAATACTTGGAATGAAAATTAACAAGATGGCGTAAGAGGTACAAAACTTTAATCAAGTAACAGACTTCTTGAAAACTGGAATGGACCAAATAGAAATTAATAATTTGAGGAAACAACAAGTATTATCAAAGAAAAATAAAAACAAAACAAAACACTAAAAAATTGAAGAAAATCCAAGGTGTCTTCAACGGTAACTGAACTGGGAAATAGTTCAAAGAGAAACAATATAAGAATTGCTGAACTGAAAGCCATGAACCTCCTCCCCCCCAAAAAAAAGAGCCTAAAAAAGATATTTCAAAAAATCATGAAAGAAAACTGCTAGTCTAGTAGAAAAAGAGGTCAAAATTCAGATAGATAGATATAGATAGGAATCTAGATATGTATCTATATAGCTATGCACACAAACACATATATACACATTGATTACTTTCTGAAAGAAACCCCCAAATAAAAAGTCCCAGGAAAATAATAGCCAAAAATCGCTAGCCTGAGAAAAAGTAATGCAAACAACTAGCAAGAATTTGAGTACTAAGGAATCACAGAATCACAAAAGGCTTATTATTAACTACCCTTAAAAAGGGATGGGGTGGGGGAGCCGTGACCAGCCCAGCCTGAAAGCGCCATGTGGCCAGACTCCAGGGCAGCCAGGAGGAGCTGAGCCTCCCAAGCCACAGCGTGAGTCTACTTCAGAGAAGATCTAAAGCACCTAGACCAATCTTTACATCTACTAAGCCAGGATTAGAGGTCAGTAAAAGTGAGTGAAGCTTACAAGCTAAATTTGAGGAAGGAAAAGCAGTTCAGCCAATCTACCCCCAGGGCAAGGAAGCAGTGGGGGAAGGGCAGGAACTGCTTCAGAGCCCCTGGCCTGTGGATCTGGCAGGGGGCTGAGTCAATTGATCAGGGCCAAGTGCTCTTGCACTGAGTGGCCTGGATCTGGATCTCGGTCTTGGGTGGTGGTCCTGGGGAGCACTTTCAGCAAGCCAAAGCTGG
>JAQQSW010006871.1:0-13844 GCA_028646575.1 Pseudocheirus occidentalis | reverse complement strand
AAGGTCTGTTCCAAATCGCTGGGGTTTTCCCAGCTGCTGGAGCTATTAGGGGATTGTTGCAAGTGCCCCCAGCTTTGACTTGCTGAAAGTGCACCCCAGGACCACCACCCAAGACCACGATCTAGATGCAGGCTGCTCCACACAAGAGCACTTGGCCCTGATCAATTGATTCAGCCCCCCTGCTGAGTCCGCAGGCAGGGGCTCTGAAGCAGCCCGGTGGGGGCCACTACTTCCAGCAGTTCCCTTCCCTCACTGCTTCCTTGCCCTGTGGGCAGATTGGCTGAACTGCTTTTCCTCCCTCAAAATTAAGTTTCAAAATTTCACTTTCAGTAACCATCTCTGATCCTGGTTTGCTGGATTTAAAGATCCCCTCAGGCAGGTGCTTTAGATCTCCTCTGAAGTAGACTCACTCTGTGGTTTGGGAGGCTGGGCTCCTCCTGGCCGCCCTGGGGCCTGGTCTGCCCATGGCTATGGTTTGGGGCTGGTCTTGTCTCAAGCCTGCCAGCCTGCTGGATGAGACCCTTCTGTCTGCCCTTCTCCAATCCCTTTTTTTCACACCTTAGTAGATGTGGAGGTGCTGGAGGCTGTAGATCTTCTCTCCTGCAGACTGGCTGCTGCGCTGCTCAGCTTAGCTCAGCTCAGCTCCTTCCTACCACCCCTGGCCTGGCCGCAGTCTCGGCTTCAGGCGGGCCCAGCCTCTGCTCCCAGCCAGCTGCAATGAGCTCCCTTCAGCAAGAGATGTGTTTTCTGTATTTTTGTGAGTCTGAGAGTCCTAGACTTTGTCTGGGGTCATATTTTATGCGTGTTTAGGGTGGTTGTGTGGGAGCTGTAAAGCCTTGCTGCTTCTACGCCATCATCTTGGCTCTAGAAGTATACACTTTTGAAAAGGGACTGGGTCACAGTGGATAATAGAACAAGTAGGGGATGGGATAGGATGGAGGGAAATATAGTCAGTCTTTCACAATATATCCCCTATGGAAACATTTTGTGTAACTACACATGCACAGCCCATATTGAGTTGCTTATCTTCCCAGTAAGGGTGGGTGATGTGGGAGGAAGGGAAAGAATCTGGAATTCAAAGTTGTAAAATCAAATGTTTAAAAATAATAATAATAATTTTTTGCGTGTAACTGGGAAATAAGATATACAGGCACTGGGGTATGGAAATTCATCTTGCCCTACTGGAAACTGGGAGGAAGGATAGGGGAGGATATAGGAGAGAACAGATTGTTGGCAGGGGCATATAGTGGGATCACTGTTTTAGGGTGATGGGTACAGGAAAGACAGGGAGAAAATTGGTAGCTCACAATCTTGTGGAAATGATGTAAGCTAAAAACGAACACAAAATTTAATTTAAAAAAAAGAAATGAGCATATTGACTTCATAATAATCTGTAGGGACTTATACAAACTGATGTTGAGTGAGAAGAGTAGAACATGAGAAATTTGTACACAATTACAGAAACAACATATGTGTGATGACCAACTTTGATAGACTGAGCTCTTCTCAGCAATGCAAGGTTATAAGACAACTCCAAAAGACACATGATGGAGAGAGATGTCCACATCCAGAGAATGAACAATCTGAATGCAGATTGAAGTAAACTGCTAACTGTCTTTCTTTTTCTTGTTTTTGTTTTATTTCCTTTTTCCCATTGTTCATTCCTATGGTTTTAATCCTTCTTTGCAACCTGTCTAATGTTTAATGTGAAGGTGCTTGCTGATCCTATATTTGATTGCATCTGCCATTAAGAGGGGAGGAGGAGAGAGAGGAGAAGATAATTTGAAACTCAAAGGATTGTGGAACTGAATCTTGTAAACTATATAAAAAAGAAATGATGAGCTGGTACTCTTGGAAAAAAATCAAAAGACTTATATGAACTGATAAAAGTGAAATGAGAGGAACCACAAGAACATTGTACACAGTGATATTATATGATGATCTACCATAATTAACTCAGATGTTCTCAGTAATAAAATTATCAAGACAATTCTGTAGGGCTTATAATGAAAGATGTCATTTATCTCTAGAGAAAGCCAGAGAGCCTAAATGCAGATCAAAGATATTTTTCTGTACTTTATTCTTCTTGGATTTTTTCTGTATTTTCTTTCACACAATGACTTACACGTAAATCTGTTTTGCATTATTGCACATGTGTAACCTAAAAAAGTGAATATTATTTGGATAACTCTTCCTATTCTCTACCAAATCAAATATCCCCATAGCATTCTTTGAATCTACATGCTACATTTTTTCAAGACAATTTTATTTCACAAAGATTTTTCTTTAATAAAACCTAAAAATCTTTTAAAATAGCTAGCATTTACATAATGCTTTAAGACTTATTTGGAAAACACTATACATAGGTTATCATATTTTTTCCATAATTACCCATATAATGGGTAATATTATTATGCTCCTTTTACATTTGGGGAAACTGAAGCAGTTTCCTACTTTGACTTACCAACAGTCATATAATTGGTAAGTAAGTGACTGACTCAGGATTTGAACTCATGTGTTCCTGATTCCAAGTTCAACACTCTTATCCTCTGTGCTACCAAGCATGTATCACTAGTGGGGAAGTATCACCCAGGAGTGACAGTATTGAGCAAGGAGTATGCCCACCCCTCCTCCTGGTCCTGGAAACTAGGGGGAGTGAGAAGAGTTACTTCCAACAACACACACACACACACTCACACACACACGTGTGTGTGAGCGTGTGTGTGTGTGTGTGTGTGCGTGTGTATATATATATATATATTGCCTTGGAATACTATCTTTGGTAGAAAACCAAGAGTAAGTTGTTTTTTTTAAGAATGTTGATAGAAATTCTTAAATGTACAACAGGAACTTCTTTAAAAGTTCTTTCTAGGTCAGCAGAAAAGTAGGTTAGAGTGGTCTTGGGGAGGAAAAGGGCTGATTGGAAGAGAGAGGAAAGTTCAGAAGATCTGGTAGCTTTATTCTAAGACAATGGTCAGAACTAGAGAAGCAATATAATGGGAAGTAGACTATATTGGCCAGCAAAATCTGAAGACTATGGGCCACAAATTCATAACACAGTGTTTGTACAATGCTCAACAATGCAATGATCGACTATGATTCCAGAGAACTGATTAAGAAGAGTGCTACCCATTTCATGACAGAGAAATGATGGAGCAATGTACAGGATAAGTACAATTATTTGTGGAGGTGGGCAATATGAAAATTAGTTTTTCTAGACTACATATTTTTCAAGAGTTTTGTGTTTTTACTTCAGGGAGCAGTGGATGTGGGAAAGGGGAAAAATCAGTTTTTTAATTGGAAAACATTAAAATTAAATAACAAAAGCAAGGGTTCGGGTATTCTTTTAAATAGGGAGAAGGTTTCCTGGCTTAATTTACTGTCAGACAGGTTAAGAAATTTGAAGCTTCCACCAGGAAAAGGCCCATGTGGTTTATTGTCCCTGGATGGAGAGAGTGGGGCTTTCTAGGTTGGATCTGGGTAAGAAAAGTAGTCTTCTACCACACTCCCAAATGAAAGGAGCATCAGATGTTACAGAACATCATAAAGTGAGTCACCAATTATGTGTTTAATAAAAACCACTAGATACACATACCACCCACATCAACAAATTAAAAAAAATAGGTATTATAAAGAAAGTAGTCAGTTGATTCTCATAACAATTACACTAGCCTAACTTGCTGCAAACAAAGAGGCAATTTGTCACTTTCCCCTTTTAACTGCAAAAGCAATTTCTCAGTTTGAGTAGTAGGCATTAGTAATTTTGAAAGGGGAAAAAAAAAGTTTCAGAGAATGCTATTTGTCCAGCAGTTATTTCTATTAAAGGCAAAACACTTTGGGAGATTTTGAGTACTGCCAAATTCACTTCCCACTCACTAGTAACCCAAAACAAATTAGTTAAGTCATTTGTCTAAACTGGCCTTGGTGAAAGCTCAGAATGCTTCAGGCTTACTGGACTTGAAGAAGCATATGGAGCTTGTAGTGTACATATACATGAGGCAGATGGCAGAAGAAAGAAACCAGCCTAAAGGCTGCATAAATATCCCTATTAACTGGATCTGCCAAGTATGAATTGAAAAAAGATATAATATCAGCTCAACTTTTAGATTTATTTCACAAAAGCATCATTTCTATTTATGATGAATGTATCTTGTGGCACAGATTCCAAGTAAACAATCAATGAAAGTTTCCCAGATTCTAAGATTTGGAAGGAATTTCAAAGGTCATGTAGTTCAACCCATACCTGGTTGAGAATGCTCCCATACAATTTGCCCAACAACTGATCACTCAGCCTTTTATTGATGATGTCTGGGGTGGGGGAGGGGGAGCCTCTACCTCCCAACATAATTCATTTCATTTTGGAATAGCTTTAATTTTCATTCTTTTTTTTTTCTTTTTTCTTTTTCTTTTTTTTCTGGGATGCAATGTTTAATCAGGATATCTGGTCGGGTATTTGGAGAAACCCCAGTTGTTTGGGGCTGTAAAGACTAGAGGGCCCTGCCCAGAGTGCTAGATTCTTGCAAAACAGCCACACAACTGCCACATTAAGATCTCAAAAGGAAATAGGTTTTCATCTTGTTCTTGATGTTGGTCAGCATTAGGTCTATCTCTTTTCCAGCTTTAAGGCCCAGCTTGGCAAGTTTTCTTTCTGTGGTGGCATGTTGGGAGTTCTTGGTATTGGTTTCTGATTGCTCATTGGCTGTTTCCTCAAGCTATATGATTTCATTAATATGGTGTAGGTTCCTCATTGATTCCTTCTCTGTGGATTCAGAGCTGGAGACCTTTTTGTTTAAGAGGACATCTTCAAGGAAGCTATCTTCAAGAGAAACTCTCTGCTTGGGAGTCCAGACATGCTCATTAGAGGCAACACGATCAATGAAGCAGTTAGGGTTGTTAGAAGAGTCTGAGTGAGACACAATTGCATGTCTTTCTTCTGCATCGTTTAACTTGTTCAGATGGGAAAGACAGAAGATGCACCAGCCATGCAGGCCAGCAGCATTACAGGGAAGAACTTCATGCAAGAGCCAAGTCACCTTGGGGGGAGGAAACTTCCAGTTACTGGGGCCTGTGCCTGACCTAGGCTTTGAATAGCTGTAATTTTTGTGAAGTTTTTGTTCTTATCAAGCATAATTTGTTCATTTCAAATTTCTACCCATTGCTCCTAGTTCTGCTGTCAGAAACTAAGCAATCTTTCTTCCAGTTGACAATCATTTAAGTACTTGAAGAGATCAGTTGCATTCCCTTCCTTTGAGACTTCTCTTTTCCAGGCTACTTATGTCCACTTTTTCTAGCTGGGCCCTAAATGAAATATTAATTAAGATCTTCATAATTCTATTCGACCTCTTTCTAAATATACTTCTTAAAATGTTGTGTCAGTATTCCTGAAACTATTTAACGAGTAGAAAAAAATTGTACTATATAGTACTTCCTTAGTCTTTTACACTAAACCTCTCTAGATGTAGTCTCATATTTCATTGTTTTTCTGGGAGACCATATAATATCATACTGTTGACTCATATTGAACTTGTAGTCAGTTCAAGGCCATAGGTCATTTTCATATGAGCCATTATATAGTCATACCTATATCACTTTTACAAAGTTAATTTGTTAAGTGCCAGTGGAAGATTTTACATTTATCCCTTTCAAAATTTACTTTATTAGATTAAAACCAATATTTTAGACTATTGAACAATGAATAAATCCTGACTGCCATTCAGTCTGATAGTTATACCTTCCAGTTTTGTGTGATACGTAATAGGCAAAATAGGTGTGACTTTATCACTCATTGAAAAGGAATAAATAAAAAAGACTAAGGAGACAAAGATTCTTAGGACAGTCACCTGAAAATTTTCTTTAACATCTACTTCAAGTCATTAATAGCTACTTATAGAATCCAGCAATTCAACCATTAAAGACCCCATCCAATTGCATGATCATCTGGCCCACATATCCCCTAATTCATGAGATTCTGCTTTGCTAAAAATCATCATTTAACTTTGCTAAATTAATAGCATTTCCTTGATGAGCCAGTTCAGTAATCCTATCAAAAAGTAGAAATGAAATTTATTCTGGAATAAACTGTTCTTTTTGAAGCCCTTATATTTCCTTTCAATTGTGATTTGTTCTTTCTATATGTTCACAAGTCATTCCATTGACAATAGCTTTTCCAGATTTTTCCAGGAATTAAAGTCAAGTTCACTGGTCATTAACTTTTTTATCCATAAAGGAAAACATTTGCCTTCTCTAATCTTGCAGTACTTTTCTCATTCTTCATACTTTTTAAGATTGCTTATGGTATATCACATCTGTCATGTCTTTAAGTCTTTGTTCTAATGAACCAGGGACTTGAACTCATTAAGGGCAGCTAGGTATACTCTTAAAATTTCATTTTATCTTTTTACTCCATATTAGTTATTTTTGTTCTTTTTCCATTCTAGATATCATTCTCTCTGGTAGAGAAAAGAGAAGTAGGGTGGCTAAGTGAAGCAGTGAATAGAGCACCGGTTCTGGAGTCAGAAGGACCTGAGTTCAAATCTGACCTCAGACACTTAACACTTATCAGCGATGTGACCTTGGGCAAGTTATTAATCCCAATTGCCCCTCCAAAAAAAAAGAAAAAGAAAATAGAAGTAAGATAAGAGTTGAAATCTACACTTTGTTGCCATCATATTCAACCAAAGAAGGGATTCTAATTCTCCTTTCATCCTCCCAATCATTTCTTGCTTATTCCCAATTTGTAGAAGGCAGTTGAGTTCTTGGAGAATAATAATGATCTAATCAAGAATGAGAAGGAATATTTTTCTATGTAGGAAGCTCAGCAAACTGGGTTAAATTTAATGTTGCCCTATCTTTGAGCAGGAGAGAGAGAGAGAGACAGAGAGAAAGACAGAGAGAGAGACAGAGACAGACAGAGAGAGACAGAGACAGACAGAGAGAGGGAAAGAGACAGAGACAGACAGAGATAGAGACAGACAGAGAGATAGACAGAGAGGAAAGAGGAAGAAGGAGGAAAAGGAGAAGGGGAAGGAGAAGGGGAAGAGAGGAGAGGAGAAAGAGAGGGAGGGGAGAGGATGAGAGAAGAGAGAAATAGATGCACAGAATCAGAGAGAGAGAGAGAGAGAGAGAGAGAGAGAAAGAGAGAGAGAGAGAGAGTCATACATAAATACTGGTATTAATGTCAAGAAGACCTAGATCAAGGTCAATATTCTAAGATATTAGAAGGATGACACAGGGCAAGCCATTCAACCTCTGTATACTTTGGTTGATTGTTTAAGAATATGAATCATACAGAAGGTTCCAACTTAACATTGGTGAAGGGATTTTCTTGTTTATGGAGTACTCTATACCATTTGAAAACATAGCTCTTGTGCCTATCCATAGATATGCATCCACTTTAAAAAAAATTAAATTAGTCAAACTTTGACAAGAGGACCTGATTGACAAATGTTAGTATCTAAAACTAGCTGTTTTCAAATGTTTATATATCTACTGTATAAAGCAAGATGTTATTTTGGGATTAAAAGAAAAGTAGAAAGAGTACATTTCTGGCTGTAAAAATTTCCAGCCCTCTCTATGTTAAATTAATGAAAATATGATTTTTAAAATGCTTTCTTAAAGTCACACAAATAGAAACATAGGACATCTTTTATAGATGACATTGACTTTGTCAAGTTTTCTTCATCACTGTAACTGAACATGAGAAAGAGTATATCATAGTGAAAAGAGAACTGATCGAAGTCAGACCAGAATTCAGGACCTGTATCTGAGTATGTCACCCTAATGAGTAATGGCCATATGACTTTGGACAAAACATTTAACATGTCAGGTACCTCAGGTCTTTCTCTAGAGCTATAAATTACACAGTTGGTACCAATCTATATTGTGAAGGGAATTTTTTCACTGAATTTTCTTGTATCAATGTACTCAAAGGTATAGTGCTTTTTTTGTTTGTTTTTTTTGTTTTTTTATTGCTTTACTCCTTCAACTTAGTAAATGATTTGGGTAATTGGAGGAGAAGGGAGAAAAAGAAGAAAGTGGGAACATATAACAGTTATTGCAGATATAAACACTAGTACAGGTCAAACAGCCCCTGTAAGACTTTCAATGATGGACAGAGGCTAAAGAATCATCTGGAATGCCAATGTAGAAATCAAAGAACCTATATGTTCTAAAATGCTTATAGCTGCTCTCTGATAGCAAACTAGAAATTGCAGGAATGCTCATCAACTGGGAAATGGCTGAACAAGCTGTGGTATATGATTATGATGGAATACTGCTACACTATGAGAAATGATGAGCTCAGTGGTCTTAGAAAAACATGGGAAGACGCACAAAATAATGAAGAGTGAAATAAGCAGAACCAAGAGAATATTGTATACAGTAACAGTAATATCATTTTAAGAATGACTTTGAGTGAATAATCCATTTGGGCCATTATAAATACCTAAATTAACTATAAAATACAAATGAAGAAAGATGTTATCTGCATTCAGAGAAATAACTAATGAATAGAAATATGTATAGAATGATTTCACATATATACATATATGTGTGTAACCATACATATATACATATGTGTGTATCTAATGGAGGCCATCTCTAAGTCAGGGAGGCATGGTAGAAAGAAAAAAAAAGAAAAAGTGTACATGATAACTTTATTACATATTTAAAAGGAATACCAACTTGTGCAAAATAGATTTGCAGCCTCTTGTGCAATCATCTTTTATTATATTACATTGTGGAAATGCTTTTTTGTATTCCATAAATTTAAAAAATAAAACATTACAAAAAATAAAAAAGAAGTTATAGAATTTAACCTTAAGTTTCTTCTAGTCCCAAGGACAATATGCTGAATGATGTTGTTGTTCAGTAGAGAGAATCAGAAGAGCTGAGTTCCAATCCCAGATTTGCTTTTTGTGTAAGTCACTTAAACTCTAAGGTCCTTTACATCTCCAACTATATGGTTCTATGACAATAGTTACAGGGTGTTGTCAGAGGTTTCTAAAGCTTTGTAAAATATATTACCATGTGATACTCATTTTAGCTAAATTCTCTAAACTCACAACTCTACTCCACTCACTAATCTTCTGCTTATCTCACCAAAGGGGCAGTTATTCATGAAACTCTGATCTGCATGGGCAAAATGCACATCATAGAAGTGTAAGAGAGAGTAGGAGACAGCTTATACCTTTCCTTTATTTAGGCATTAATACTCCTCTAGGAATTCCTGAATTAAAATGGAAAAGGATGAGGAATCATCTTTTTTAATTAAAAATAGTAAATCATTCCCTCTGAATTTGATTTTTTCAGTATCCCAGTGCTCCTTATCATGCCAGTGATTCCAGCTGGTGCATGGTCACTGCTTTCCTTGTTACATCAGGATTCATATGGAGGCAGCTGCTTCAAACCAGGAAATGAACTGAATATGAACTCTCACTGAAGAAGCTTTCATGATGATGATTAATGGGCTGCACTGATTTAGAAATAAAAATCCTGAATCCACAAGAACTCACACTATTGGCTGAACATTGTCTTTGGGTCCTCACACCCAATTTCAAGATAACCTTCTGTTGACCCTCCAGATTTCAATTGAGAAAGGATTGGGATTTTCAAAAGGAGATTTGTGGTTTGGGTTTGTCCAGTTGATAAAACTGCCCAAGCACATGACATCCATCTAAGTCCCCAATAGGCTAAGGAAATTCTTTATGAGGTTCTTATAGAGGAAAGTTGTGACAGCTGGAATTTGGCATTTACAGGCCCCCAAAAGAGCAGACAGATCCCAGTCTGATAGAGTTTTAAAACCCTGTAACAACAATTTTAGAATTCTCTAAATTTGGTTAAGCAGACGCCAGGGAGGAATGGTGCTGCCTGACAACCATTATGATTGAGTCAAGCTGAGTGAGACACTATCCCCAGACCCAGTTCTTCAGGATGACTGGAGTCATCTCTTTGTAGATCTTGCATCTCATTGTCTCCAGTTTATAATCCTGGCAAGAGCACAAACTTTAATCAACCAAATGGAATAGGTGAGCAGGAATAGGAAAGCATCCTGTCCTCCCAGGCAATAATTCACAGAGGCAATACTGGGAGTAGCTATGCTGCTTTAATTTGTTTCTTTTTTTTATAATTGAACAAAATTCTCATTTCTGTTTATGTTTAGTGAAAGTTAAATAATTGCTTTGTTTAGTTTTGTTTTCCCCATGCATGTTCATGGGCATTTGGAATTCTGCCTATACTGTCTTAGGGGAGGGGTGCTAGCAGACCCCAGGTTAAGAATCCCTGCTCTAGGGGAAGGATTTTCACTTGTGTATCTGTCTACCTATTCATTTATAAATTTAAATTTGTTTATTTACATGGCTAAAATCTATTATGAATTTCTTATATCTATAATTTCAATCATAATGGAATAAAAATGATCATATATACATACTTAATATTCAAGGAGAAATTAATGTAGAGTTTTATTAGAGTTTTATATTGAAAATATAGAAAATGAATCATAAAATCTTTAATATTCCTTCCTTCCTTCCTTCTTTCTTTCTTTCTTTCTTTCTTTCTTTCTTTGTTTCTTTCTTTCCTTCTTCTTCTTCTTCTTCTTCTTTTCTCTCTCTCTCTCTCTCTCTCTCTCTCTCTCTCTCTCTCTCTCTTTCTCCCTCTCTTTCTTTCTGGAATCATTGAAGGGAAAATTCAGAACAATGACCTTAAGATAAATTGAAATACTGTGGTGCTTTCAGTTTCCATATGACCTAGGCATGGTCCCCACTGGGCCTACTGAATAATAATTGCTTTCCACATCTCCCCTTCTAGAAGTCCTTTTTAAAAACACTCAGTTCAGGTACCACACACTTCATGAAGCTTCCCTTGTTTTCCTCAACTGGAAGGGATTTCTCCTAGTTCAAATTTTTCTAGATAATTTTCAAGTCCCCTCCTTTTCCTTTATAATAATCTCTAACATTTCTGTATCACTTTGAGGTATATAAAGTATTTTTGATATATTAATTCATTTGATCCTCACAGCATCCCCAGAATGTGTGAGGTTATTACCCCATTTTGCAGATGAGGATACTGAAACTTATTTTTGTTATTTTGTCGAATAAACATATCCAATTTTTCATGACCTCATTTGAGGTTTTCTTGGCAAAGGTAATGGAGTAATTTGTAATTTCCTTCTCCAACTCAGTTTACATTTGAGGAAACTGAAACAAACAGGTTTAAGTGACATGCCCAGAATCACACAGATAATAACCATCTAAGGCTGGATTTGAACTCAGGTTCTCCTGACTCCAGGCCTGGCACTCTCTTTACTCTCTTCACATTTCTAGGATGAGTGAGGTTAAATGTCTTACCCAGCATCATATTTTTATTTATTATTCCCATTTTATGGATGGGAAAATTGAGATGGCTGGTGGTTAAGTGACTTGCCCCAGGTTCATATAGCTATTATCTGAGAATAGATTTAAACTCACATCTTCTTGAATTCAGGTACAGCATTCTAATCACTGTACCACTTAACCGACTTTATTACATATTACAGCTATGATAAATGGAAAAGAAAGTTCTCACTCCCAAACTCTTGGGCACAATCAAATGTATTATTATCAGAAAGCAGTGTGATTTTGTCACTGGAAATAACATTAAAGTAGATTCAATGCTATTGGCTTTGTTGATGCATGCTAACGAGTATGTGACCTTTCTATCTGACTGAAGACTGAAACTTCCTATAAGTACTATGTTACCCTATTAGATTGGGAGCTCCTTGATATCAGAGGCTATCTTTCTTTTCTATTTGTATCTCCAAAAGTTAACACAACACACATAATATATATTTGGTAGAAGCTTCTTACATTTATTCATTATTCATTTTGTAGCTATAGTATATAGCAAATTATAAACTTCCATTGAGGGGATACATTGTTTATTTTTAACCTTCAATTTCTAGTGCTTAGTAAAGAGCCCCTCACTTAGAATGCACTTAACAAATCCTGGTTGAATTGAACTAATAATCCCATTTGTGGAATACTCATTCTCTTTGTTCCCCCTTTTCATTGGGCTCTCACTTTTCTGCTGAGTGCTTTGATCATCAGTGTCTCTGGCAGAGGAACAAAGAGGGTTAATATGGAATATTAAACCCAAGTCAAATTTTCTACTGGTAGAATCTACTGAGAAATTACTCAGAGGGAAAAAAAACAGAATTCAACTAAACATTAGTTTATAGATGTTGAAAGTCAGCTTAAAAAAAGTCTAATTGAATCCATGTACACCTTTTAAAATTCTGTTATAAATTGTATATCTGATTTGTAAATAGTGGAAATAGCAATGAGAAAATGTTTACACTTAACTATTTTAATAAGTTGTTATATTTAATTTTTAAAACATATAATTGAATGAAATTGTATACATTTATCATGGTCTTCCAATTAGCTACATCTATCTATAGGAAGCTCAAACAATTAACAAAAAGTAAAGGATACATTTATATGGTATTATCACATAAATTATCTCATTTCCTTTCAAGTTGATTGAAAAAATGTTGAACATCCAGTCAAAATAACATTTTATAGAACTTTCATTTTCATTGTCTTTACTGAGAAAATGATGGAATCTGATAAATATATCGATATACTGAAAAGCAAGAATTATTTCAGAATTACACTTATCCTCAAATGGATAACACCCCGTATCATTTCACATGTCAGAAAAGGATAATAAATTTATCCAAAAGATGGGGATAAATACGTTTTATTGGCCTGAAAACTCATCTGAACTAACCCCATTGAAATTATATACAGTATAACGAAGACTTGGGAAATAGATTATTTGTCAAAGGTGTGCTAAACATCCAATGTGATGTGTTGTTTCCTGATGAAGAATTCAAAAATATGTGTCAGAGAAGATGGTGGCGCAGAAGCAGCAAAGCACCACAGCTCCCACACAAACATGCTAAAAAACTCATAAAATGGGACTCTAAACAGATTTTCAAGCTCCAAAACTCTCCAAAAGACAGGAAGCACATCTGTTGCTACAGGCAGCACAGAGGGGAGGGTTCTTCACAGCAGTCTGGGAGCCTCAGCCGAAACCCCCTGCCGGGTCAGGCCCTAGGGCATTGGGCGGGGAGCCGTGTCTATAGGAGAGCAGATCAGCTGCTCTGGAAGCACAGTTACCACATTTATCATGCCAGAAGAAAAAAAGGCTAAGAGAAAGGTCAGTGGATTTTGCTAACTGGGGAGGAGAAGAGCAGTCTGGCCAAACTGCTCCCAGGGCAAGGAAGCAGTGGGAGGTGGCTGTAGCAGGAGGAACGGCAGAAAGGAGCAGTGGCCTCCACTAGCCTGCTTCAGAGCCCTCGGACTGCAGATAGCAGGGGGGCTGACACGATCCATTGGGGCCAAGGGCTCTTGCGTTGAACGGCCTGGATCTGGATCGTGGCCTTGAGTGGTGGTTCTGGGGTGCGCTTTCAGTGAGCCAAAACTGGGGGAGGGGCGCTGCAGCATCCCACTAATAGCTCCGGCAGCTGTGAGGGCCCCAGAGATTTGGGACAAAGCTTTCCCCCTCTAGGAAGCAGAGTTCCACAGAGATAAAAAACCAAGCAATTAATAGACTGGCCAACATGAGAAAAAGGAAGCAGGCCAGGAACAGCAGTAAAACTCTAGAAGCCTTTTTTATGGACAAAAAAGACCAAAGAATGGAGCAGGAGGAAGACAACTCAGTCAGAAATCCCTCACCAAATGCTTCCAAGACACTGGAAGAATGCCTACTAGCTATAAATCAACTGAAAAAGGACTTTGAAAACCAAATAAGAGAAGTGGAGGAAAAATTGGAAAGAGAAACGAGAATGATGCGAGAAAGTC
>JAQQSW010006870.1:0-13844 GCA_028646575.1 Pseudocheirus occidentalis | reverse complement strand
CCACTCTCCTCTCAACTCCAGCTGTGATTACTCCTAAGGAGTTAACTGGAAGTAAGGAGCTAAGCCTTTGTGGTGCCAAGTGCCTTCAGTAGGTGCCAATAGAAAGGGGCATGGAAGATCTTCTGATTTCATTAACATTACAACAACATATAGATTTACTTGGTATTTAAATTCAAAATAACAATAAAATAAGATAATAGTATCATATTATAAAAATGCTGAATATAATAGACTAGCAAAAACCTGGAAAGATTTATATGAACTGATTGAAATGAACTCAAGTCAACAAGCATTTATTAAATGCCCATTATGTGACAAGTACCATACTAAACACAGGATGCAAAGAAAGGCAAAAGACAAGTCTCTGCTCTCCAGGAGCTCACTGTCTAATAGGGGAGAGGACATGCCAACAACTATGTATGAACAAGATATATGCAAGATAGACTGGAGGTGACCAATAGAAGGAAGAGACTAACAGTAAGGAGAATCAAGAAAGGCTTTCTGTAGAAATTGGGGTTTCAGTTGGGACTTGAAAGAAGCTAGGGAAACAGGAAGTGGAGATGAGGAGTTGGAGCCTTTCAAGCATGGGGGATGGTCAGTAAAAGTGATCCAAGTCTGGAGATGGAGTGTTTTATTTGTTGAAGAGCAAGGAAACCCATGTCACTGGAGAGTAGAGTATAGAGCGAGGTGCGGTTGGGGAGGGAGGAGTAAAGTATAAGTAGGCTTGAAAGTCAGCAGAGGACCAGGTTGTAAAGGGCTTTGAATGCCAAACAGATGGTTTTATGTTAGCTCGTAGAGACAATAAGGAGGCACTGGGATTTATTGAAGAGGGGAGTGACATGGTCTGATCTATTTGATCTGTGCTTTAGGAAGATTCATTTGATGGCTGAGTAGAGGATGGACTGGAGTGGGGAAAGATTTGTGGCAGGAAGACCGATTAGCAGGCTAGTTGCAAGAGATAAATGATGAATGAACTCAATAACCTAAAAACAATACATCAAAATAGACAAATAATTTATTTTTCCCCCCTTTTCAGTGAGTCCCACTTCCATAGAGGCCTAGAGTACTTCAGAGTTCTAGCTAGACTCTAAGATTTCAATCCCTCCTTGGGAAGGAAACAAATTTGGGGTTGTTGGTGAGGTAGTCCCTTCTATACTCTGGTCTGATGAGTTTTACCCTACAGATGGGTGCATGCATGCTGTCATGGATCTGCTAGAAAGGTAGCATCTAACATTATGGTGAGTTCCATTCACTTTCACCAAGAAGACTGATTTAGGCATCCAGTCTCATGGTATTGCCCTGAGGACATGAACTGTCCTAGAAGCAAAATGAACTTTGGGTCACAAGATAAACAATCCCTTTCCCAATGAACCCATATTGAGTAATGATCCCTAGCAATTCATGTAGCTTCAGAGGTTACATATATAATCTTCTCCAAGGGGTTAGCACTGCCCAGAAACTCTCCTTTTCTTGACTAAAGGTCAGATTCCATGAACTCTTGAATTTAGACCTCTGTTGGACTGTTTTTGACTTTCTTTCTATTTCCCAGTGTCTAGCACAGTGCTTGGCAGATAGTAGATACGGAATAAATGCTTGTTGATGGACAGACTAATGAGCATTTTCATTTTCTATATGGTCAAATAAAGGCAGTCCTAGGCCTATTATATGTATTTCTACCTTGAGTGTATTTGTAGGGGATCTGAGGAATACTTTTACCACATAGTAGCTATCAAGATGGGGATCATCTCCAGTTGTCCTGTTCTATATCTGGCCACTGGACCAAGATAGCTCTGGAGGAGAAAATGAGGTTGATGACTTTGCATAGCCCTCCCTAGTTTAAAGTCAATTCACTTACATGTCATGGCATCACCTTCCTGATGTCATGGTCCTCTTCAAGAATGAAGGACAAACAACAACAGATATCAAGATATGAACTATATTAGGATATTTTCCTAAAATAAATTCTGAGAAAAGAAACAATGATCCAAAGAGAGTGCTATTTTGGAATAAGTCCCTAAGACTGGACTCAGATTCAGTCCATATAAATTTAAAGAATAAAGTACTTGGGTCATGCCAACAAGTATTATTTTTATCACTTTTCAGATAAACAAACTAGGGCTTAGAGAAATGATTACCCAAGTTCACACAGGCACTAAATAGCACAGTCTGGATTTGAACTCAGGTATTAGTAAGTGTTGAGGAAGGACTCAAACAATGGTTTCTGACTCCAAGTTCGTTGTTCTTTCCATTGCTTCATGCTGTCTCTCAAGGTCAAAATGAATAAGAGTGGGTGGTCTCCATGTCACTCCAGGTCTATCTATTTTGAATCTAGACCCCCTCCCTGCTATGCTAACAGTATCTTCTACTCTTCTCAACAGTATCTTCTATTCTTCTCAAAAAACAATACTATGAAAGTAGCTATGGTTTGGTAATTTTATATAGTTGGGTCAGAACAAGCAGGTGCATAGAGGTGAAAGCAGATGGGCTTGGGTGACCCTGGATTTGTGGGGATTCTTACTAGGCAGGATGATGAGTAAGTGGGACAATACCTCACCACCTACCAACTGGCTTCTGTTTTAGACCCTCGTGTCTTCTTTAGCTAGACTCTGAGGGAGTACTTTGAACAGCCTATTCACTGACCTCTTTCTTCCACAATCTTCTTTTTCCAGTCAGTATTACTTTTCAAGGACTCATTCCACAATGCTTAGCATACTCCTATCCTCTTATATTTTCCACATGCTAGTGATTCTGGGCCTCTCACTACCAATGTATAAACACTATTCTATACTCATAACCTTTTGCTCCCTTACTCCTATCCCTCTCAGCCCCACCCCCTGAACAATGTCCTGCTCCAAATATTGTCCACCTGTTTCACTGTGCCCTTTGGAATGTTTACTTCATAATTTACAAACTTCCTTTCATCTTAAACCTTTTCCTTTCTTATTTCTTCTATCGACTGCACTGACTGATATTTGGCTCCTACCTGAAAGACACTGCTTTTCCCAAGAACCTTTCTAGTACTAGCTATACTTTTATACTTCCCCCAATCCCTAACTCACTAGTTGAGGTGGAGGAGTTGGACTATTCTTCTATCATATTCAGACTTTTTCTCTCCCATCATCACTCAGAAGCTCTTCCTCTTTTGAGGTTCACAGTGTCCAAATTTATCACTCAATCTAGCTACTGCTGGTCATTATCTATTGACCTCCCAGGATATTCTCCTTCCTTCCTCAATGAGTTCAGTGCTTAGTTAAGTCTTTCCATTCCATTCCAATCCATTTCATTCCATTCTTCCATCCAGTCTGCCCTCTTGCTGGGGGACTTCAATATATTAATTGATACTCCCTCAAATGTCTTAACTTTTAAATTCCTCGATCTACTTTATTTCTGTGATCAACTCTTCTACTCGATCTCAACTATACAAAGAAATAGTCACACTCTGAATCTTGCCATCACCCACAAGTGATAAACTTCCATATATATGAACTCTGAAATTCTTTTTTATGGTTATAAGCTTTTATCATTTTATCTTGCCCTATATAGGCCTTACAACACCTGTGTTCTTCACCTTCCCTTCAATATCCAGTCTTTCACAGACCATACTTTTTGTCCTTTCCCTGTCTTGACTTCTTGGTCAACCAGTTCAACTCTACATTTAACCTCAACTCTTGAAATTCCTTGCTTCCTTGTCCTATCAGGAATCATGCTGCCAAACTTCAGCCCCAGATTGTTTCCATCAACTGCTCCCTTTGTTCCTCTTCACATGCTATTGAATAGAGTTGGAGAAAATAACAAAACCATGTTGATTGGGTCTACTACAACTGAGATCACCTAATCTCAACTGGACCTTCACTGCAGCAAGGCAGTTATTATACTACTTTCTAATGAATTTGAAGTTCCAGGCTTTACATTGCCTGTCCAAAATCTTCTCATCTTCTCTCAAGCCTCCCATTTTCTCTGTTGAGGACCTTAACTCAAACTGCACTGAAAAAACTGAGCCCATTTACCCAATCCTCCTTCCTTTTCTCTCCTTCCCCATTGCTCCAAACATACCCACATCTCCTCATTCTTGAAAACAAAATAAAAACAAACCAAAAAAACCCACTTGATCTAACCATCTGTGCTGTCACCCTATACCTTTCCTCCCTTTCTTGGCTAAACTCTTTGAGGAAGTTATCTTTACCAGGGCTTCTTAAACTTTTTCCACTTGACCACTTTTTGCTTTTTGGCAGCATTAGTTGGCCTTTCATGGCCTGAGAGCAGTGCAAAGTGTCTGTGCTTTGTGTTCAGAACCAAGGCTGCAGTGAAGTTGTGTGATGCAACGTGGACAAGCACTGCCAGAAACACCTTGGATTCATTATGTGTCTGACTTTGAGGCAAATTTTGGCGTGTTCAGAAGCCTTTTATCTTTGCCAGCTTTTTCTCGGCCCCGTATAGGGTCAGGGTGCCTCTATTTCTTCTCCTCTCACTCCTCAGACCTTTGCAACCTGTCTTCTGACTGCATCACTCAAATAAAATGGCCTTCCACAAAATTGTCAGCGACCCAGTCTGAGCTGCTAGATAGAATGGCTTTTTCCTAGTCCTTGATCCTCTTGACTTTTCTGCATCATTTGACATTATTTGCCTCCTTTTCTTCCTGGATATTCTCTCCTTCCTAGGGTTTTCATAACATTGCTCTTTCCTGGGTCTCCTTCTTTTCTAACTACTCCTCAGTTTCCTTCGGTAGATCTTCATCAATGTCACATCTATTAACTATCCCCCCAAGGCTCTGCTTTGGGGTTTCTCTTTTTTTCTTCTCTATCATAGGGTGCTATATCATCAGTGTTCATTATTCTCTCTACACAGAAGAGGGGCAGCTAGGTGGCATGGTGGCTAGCGTGCCAGGAGTCAGGAAGACTCTTCTTCCTGAGTTCAACTCTGGCTTCAGACACTTACTAGCTGTGTGACCCTGGGCAAGTCACTTCACCCTGTCTGCCTCTGCTTCCTCACCTATAAAATGAGAAGAGAATGGCAAACCGCTCCAGTATCTTTGCCAAGAAAACCCCAAATGGGGTCATGAAGAGTTGGCTGTGACTGAAACAACTGAACAACACAGATGATCCCCAGATCTATGTATCCAGGCCTACTCTGCTCTTAATTAGTACTGACAATTGATGCCCACGTCACCTGTTTCCTATTAGAAAGCACATTTTGTTCTATGTTTATTAAGTGACCTATTACATACAAGGCTCTGTGCTAGATGCTTGGGCTACAAAGAAGAAAAATAGCAGTTTCTTTCTTCAAGGTCATGGCATCGTAGATTTAGAATTGAAAGGAACCTTAGAGTCCATCAGGCCCAACCCCCTGATTTTACTGATGGGGAAACTGAGGCACAAAGAGGTTAAGTGATTATCCAAAGGTCACATAGCAAGTAAATGTCAGAAGTGGGAAGACCTGATGAGCCCATCACACTGCCTGTCTAGGTGAAATGGATAGTGTTAAATATTCTAAAACAAGTCAAATGTGATAAATGTAAAGGAGAGAGCCAGATAAATTAATATGGAATTTAGGGAGAGAAATAGAACGTTTAGATGGAGAGATGTGAAAAGACTTCACGGAAGAGATGGCATCTGAGCTGTTAAAGGAAGAGAAGCATTTCAAAGGGTGGAGCTGTGGAGAGACATTACATTCTAGGCTTGGGGAATGGGCTGCAGGAAGGAATGGAGGTTGGAAAATGGAGGCATCATTATCAGAAGTAGGGATGTCAGAAGGGGAGCTGGGTTTGGGGAAAGGACTGGGCCTTCAGGGAATCTACATACTATCTGTATGACCTTAGGTACATAATAGTATTTATACTGGCCCCACTTTCCTCAACTGCAAAAATAGAGGAGGGCTTAGAAGGGGGGATTTTATGTTTACTAGATTAAGTAGAGTTCTCTAAGTCACTCTCTGTATGACTCTCCCTTCCTTTTACTTTCTGCCTGAGGGCTGGGGAAACTGCAGCCACCCCTGCCTGGCCAGCATCCCCAAGTTCTTTGGCCTGGGGAGCAGGGAGGAGTGGGGAATTTCCAAAGTGTCTCGGTAAAGTTCCAAGAGAGAGACTTGGAAAATGGAAATTGTCAGCCATCTCCTTGGCAACCAGCAACTAAATAAGGATGGGGGTGGGGGCAGAAGGGAGAGTTCTGTAGGACAGCCAAGGTAAACAGGCACCAGGTCCCCTTCCCCAGAAATCCCTGCCCTGGGGCTCCACAGCTCATTTTAAAATGATTCAATTACTCATTACTTCAAATTATTACCCACCTGGCTTGGGGAAGAAGGGGGAGAGAGGAAGGGGAGTGAAAAAGCCTTTCTTTCTTCATTCTTTTATTATGATTTCTTATTCTGCTCTCCGGGCAGCTAAAGGTTTGCTGATGCACAAGCTGATGGCTGAGCACTTAGTAGGTTCTCAGTAAATGCATTAGTGATTGGATTGGTGATTACTTGGAATGAAAACCCTCAGGCAGAGCTCTAATTCTGGGGGATGAGAGGTGGGGGGTTTTGCTTTTTCTCTCTTCTCCAAGAACAGTTTGGTTCTGCCACCAGAGACTAGATTTAGAGTTGAAGGCACCTCAGAAGTTGAGTCCAACTTATTTATTTTACAGATGAAGAGACTGAGGCTTAGAGAAATTAAGAGACTTGCTTAGGGTTACGTAGGTAATGAGAATCTGATGTGGGTACACCCTCTACCCACACTTCCTATGAAGCATGTTTACTGAGCCCTAACTGTGTGCTTTGCTGGGCATTAGACACTGCAGGGAGGCAGAGATGTGTGCATCATAGTCCCTTCCCTCAAAGTTATGGGTTGTTTCCTTTAGCAAGTGGAAAGTTCTTGTTGCATTATTTATTTATTTATGTTGTGATTAAAAACTTACAGATGGGGATGGTGGAAGATTATGAGCAATATCACCCCATAAAAGTGTAAAAAGCCCTGGAGGAAAAAAACAGAAAGCTTGGCAAGAGGTCCACCTAAATCCACTAGTCCTGAGGGCATTTAAGGATGGAGTTGGAAAGGCAGCAAAACAAATGGAAAATGGAAAAAAAGACCCGTCAAGATTTCTGTGACAAATTCTTTTTCCCATCAATGTCTGTGGAGACGCCACATATGGAATCTAATATCACAATCCCCAATGTGTTGCCTGAGGAAGTAGAAATGTCATGAAAGAAAAAAAGGTGGGAAGAACAGCTGGATCTGACCAGCTATATATACACAGTAGAAATCTGTGCTACAGATGAAACAGCTCTGAGGGTTTTGAGGGACTGATTCTCAAGATATATGAAAGAGAAGAAGATATAGATTTATATACTTTATATATTTATATACTTTATATATATATACTTTATATATTTATATTTCCTGTCTCACCTCAGTCTTTGTGAGAATAATTTACTTAGGCATTGAGAGTTCCTTGATGAAGGTAGGATGTTATCAAAATATACAAATTACATTTTATAGAGATAACATTTTTACAATCACAAAATTGACTGAAACATGAGAAGACAAGATCCTACTGTGATTATTATTTTTTTTTCAAAAAATATCACAAAGCACATTTGATTTGGTGAAGTAGAATGGTACCTTAAAAGCTTTTCTCTACTAAGGACTTTATGAAAGATATTATTACAAAAATAATTTTGTTCAACCTTTAAAAATATTAAGCAAGATATTAAAATTAGGCAGGTTATTTGCCTCCGATATGGAAGATGTCCAGTGGAGTCCAAATAGAGGAAATTCCTTATCATCAGTCAGTCAAGAAACATTTAGTTAGTTCCTACTGTGGTCCAGGCATTGGGGATGCAAAGAAAGGCAAAAAGACAGTTCCTGCTGTCAAGGAGCAAAATCTAACGGGAGCAGACAACACATAAAAAGAAGCCGGGGACCTGTGATTGGAGACCTGTGTCCTGCTGGGAGATGATGAGGTGGCTGCACTGGGCTCCTTCTTTAATTGCAGGATCTGGGAGGAGCTTTCTGATATCTACCCTCTATCTTCTCCAGTCATATATATAGAGAGAGGTGTCTCAGGGCCCCCAATGGGGGGCAAGGTCATCTAGCTGTCAACATTTTTTCTGATGCTGCTGCAAGACTAAGAGCCTTCAAATATCAGGCTCTAAAGAGCTAAAGTTGCAGGTAACCCAAAAAGCAAGTGAGCATGCATAGGCTGAAAAAGATTACAAATGACTTATACAGGTGGATCAGTGGAAGAGATTAGGTACACAATACACAATAGTAAATGACCATAGCAATCTAATGTTTGATAAACTCAAGGATCCAAGCTTTTAGGGCAAGAATTCACTACATGACAAAAACTACTGGGAAAACTGAAAGCAGTTTGGCAGAAATAGGTATATGACTGGAAAAGGAAGTGGGTTAGTCATGTGTGGTGGGAATGGGATAACTGATGAACAGCTTTGGCACTCTGAAATGTCAAGAGTTATAAAGGGCAGTCCGTAGCACTTTGGGTGGATGACTGTAGAAGTTTTTAAGGAGAATAGGGACCATAATTAGACAAGACACAAGATATATATAGGTTTCAATGAGAGATAGTACCTACAGTGATGAGATCACAATTCCACAGAAGCACTGAATCAGTTGACGAGCATCGATTGTGCTTAGTACTAGGTACTTGGTGTTAGGTACTGTGCTGGGCCCCAGTGATACAAAATGCAATGAATGAAACAATCTTTACTAAGGTGAGAGTACATTCTAATGGGAAGACAACATTATGCATAAATATGGAATAAATATAAAGAGAATAAATATAAACTCTTATGTTGGACATACAAAACCCTTTAAAATCTTAGCCCCGGCTCATCTTTCATCCTTATTACATATTTGTTCCCTGCACACATACATTCCAATCCAGTCAAACTGGCCTTCTTTGTACATTGCATTCCTTTCCCCATCTTTTGCCTTTGTAAAGGTTGTCCTTCCTGAAATACATTTGTGCCCCTCTCATTTCTAGTCCTCCTAATTTCTGCCTCTTAGAATCCCACTCATGATACAACTCAAGTGTGACCTTTCCTGATTCTTCCAGATGCTAAGTAACTTTTCCCCCAAAGTCACATTGTATCTATTTTGCATAAATACTGCATATGAAATATATGTATATAAACTTGGCTCAAGTTGATGAGACAAATTTGTAAAATATGGTCCATGTTCATTGTAATTTTGCATTTAGCAAGGTAGTTATGAAATGGTGCTAGCTTTTGCTTCTGGTTAGAGAAAAGAAACTCTTTCTTCCCCCCCATCCCCGCTTAAGAGTATATTATTTTTTTCTCCTTACATGTAAAGATAGTATTCAGCATTCACTTTTATAAGATTTTGAGTTCCAAATTTGTCTCTCTTCCCAGATAGCAAGCAGTCTGATATAGGTTATACATGTACAATCATATTAATCATATCTCCACATTAGTTATGTTGTGAAAGAAGAATCAGAACAAAAAGGAAAAACCTTAAAAAAAGAAAAAAAGAAAAACAACCAGGGAAAATAGTGTGTTTCAATCTGCATTTAGACTCCATAGTTCTTTCTTTGGATGTGAATAACATTTTCCATCATGAGTCTTTTGGAATAGTTTTGGATCATTGTATTGCTGAGAAGAGCTAAGTCTGTCATAGGTGGTCATCACACAATGTTGCTGTTACTATGTACAATGTACTCCTGGTTCTGCTCCCTTCACTCAGCATCAGTTCATGTAAATCTTTCCAGGTTTTTCTGAAATCCTCCTGAGAACAGAAACTCTTAACAATGGGCTGGGGTTGAGCTTCCAGCCTAGCTAAGAAAGATCCCTCTCCCCTGGATGGCTCTATTGTACCCTCAAGCTGCAAACAAAGGGACACCCAGCAACAGGACTCAACAAGGTGTTTATGAGAAATAATATTATACCTTCTGAATGTATTCTTTAACAGAATACATTAAAAACACACACATGTAAGTGGAAGAAAGACAGGCTGAGGTAGGATTTGCTCATTTCTCTCCATGTTTTCTCTTTCTGCTGCCTGGAAAGCTGGAACAAGTTTCTACAATCACAGTCACAGCAACAATTTGAAGGTCATCTCTCTTGTCTGGAGAACTGTATGTTGTGATGGAGACTGGTTGCTGCCGTAGTGGTGTTGCTGTGGAACAACTGCCAGACCTCACCAATCACTTCTTCTGTCCTTAGTTTCCTCAAGATTTCCTACTCTGTCCACTCTATCACAGTTCTTCCTCTTATAAAAAAGGTCTTTTGCAGAATTTCAGGATTGAAAGGGACTTCAAAGGCTGTCTAGTGCAGTCTATGCCTTCTACAAAATACGCAACACATAGTTTGCTTGAAGACCTATAATGAAAGGTTGTCTACGATTGCTTCAGGTAATTCGTTCTATAATTTTCAAGAAACTTTTCTTTTCATCAATCCTAAATCAAGCAGAACATTGCTTCTCTTGTGCCTAGAACAGAATCCTTTCTTTCTCATCCCTCCCTGATGATCTTTTCCCCTCTCCCTGAATATTCACTTCAGGGCTACTTATACACAGCTTTCATCCATTGTTCTTTCTAGGACCAAGCAGAAAAAGCATAACCCCTCTATTTCATAGCTCTTAAATACTTGATGATGGTTTTCATGTCCTTCCTCAGGCTTCTCGCAGGTTAAACATCTGCAGTTTCTTTAACTTGTCTTTGATGTCATGGTTTCCAGTGTCTTCATGTTTTGGTCTTTCTTTTCCTGGGTGCCCTCTGACTTGTTAATATTGTCCTTAAAATGGTGTGCCCAGACCTGACCAGGGCAGAATATGGTAGGAATTCTTACTTCCCCCATCCTTAATATAGTATTCACTGGATTGATCTGAATTGAATTGAATGGAACAGACAGGTTATGTTCAGTCTGTAAATAACAGAATTACAATTCTTCTAGGATATCTCTTTCAATCCAAGGAATACATGGCTCCCAGGACCTGGATCTGGCTCCCAGGACCTGGATCTGGCTCCCAGGGGATGCTGTCTCCTGCGAGTCAGACATAAATGACATCACCTTTCTCACTTATCTAGAACAAACTCCTTTCAAGTAGGGTAAGGGGATGTTCCTAGTCCTTGCCCTCAAGTAGCTTACTATCTAGTAGAATGATAAGACGTGCACATTTAGTCTCTGAATGGCAAAGTACCCCTTGAATGGGACTCGTGGGGCCTCGAAGCATTCCAGTTCATCTTCAACCAGTCCCCAAAAAGGTTCTGTGTGCTTAACTGTCCTGGCTCACAGCTGTTTCCAATGTTCAGCACAAACTTTATTGAAATGAGAAACACAGTTTATCATTCCTCCTACACCATGCTTCTTCTGATTAGCTTCATATGATGTGGGCTGTCAGCAAGGCCTAGGGAGAGCCTCTTCAAAGAGAGGATTGTTCATAGGCCAGGAGGTGAGGGGTGAGGGGTGAGGGGTGGGGCAGTCCCTACCCAGGGTCAGGAAGTTGAGAAAATGTCTGAGGGCATCCTTGGCTATTCCAGAGCACAGAGAGAGGTGGCTGTTGCCAAAAATATGAGGAATAGTGAGAGCAAATAGGTTGTTGAGTAAATTTTCTAAAAGGCAGAGGCTGGGGTCTGAGCAATTTGTCTTTTATAACTCTTAGTCTAAAATGATAGGATTTTGGAGCTGAAAGGAGCCTCTCAGAGACCCTCTTGTCCTTCATCCTTATTTTCCAAATAAAAAAATGAAACTCAGAGTCAATGACTTGCTTAGGGTGGCCAGCATTCAAATAGGCCTCTTTGAAGTTCTGCACCTTTTGCCCCCTGCTGCCTCATGACTAAACGTTCAGAAAGCCTACTGTCGAGTCTCAGGTCAGGGGGGCCTGAAACATCTTAAATTCATTAATTTAGATTATTGAGAGTTTATCACAGGTTTGGAGAAAGGCTGGTTTTAAGACAGAATTAATTTGTGTGGGCTCTCTGGGTTTAGGTATGTTGAGACTGTGTTGGAGTGAGCCAGTAGGAGGTGAGCTTGGAGAGGGGGAGGAGTAAAGTTAGCATATACTGACTCCAGTAGCCATCTTCACCATGTCAATGCCCCTCCCTCACAGTCTCCTCCTGTGCTGAGTTCTCCCTGTTCTTGCATTTTAGGAAGCACACATGAAGTCATGCTTGCTCCAAACATAGTTCAGCCCAAGACTCTCTGGACTCCTTCTAGACCTTTCCCCACACCCTTGAGGGTGTTCTTTCCTGCTCCCTTTTATATACTGTCTTCCTTCATTAGAATATAAGCTCCTTGAGGACAGGGTAAGGGCTTCATAAGTTCTATTGTCTGTCTATTTACCTGTCTAACACCTACCTAATCTTTCATCCTTCAATTTAATCTATAATCTATTCTTTCTCCCTCTCCCTCTCTCTCTCCCCTCTCACGTGCTCCGCGCTCACACTCTTGCTCCCTCCTTTATGGCATCACCTCATCTCTCCCTAAGCAATCCTGGGAAAGGAAGGAGATACTAATCTAAGTACAGGGAAGGGTACAGTTGCCTTTGTCGATGTTTTTGGTTACATAATGACAGTCATTGTATATATTGCAAAGATGAAAAGAAATAGGGCAAAATATTTTTATACCCTTGTTCAAAAAAATCAAGTTCCCAAACACTAGGTGTGTGAAGTATGACTGCACAGCAAAATCCCCTGAAAAAGCTTTGGGGGCTTTTAGCGGACTGCTGGTTCAGTAAGTCACCAGTGTGATAGGGTAGCCAAAAGACTAATCACAGAATGTGGTCTTAGGCTGAATGATGAGAGAGAACTCTACTCTGCCGTAGTCTGGGTAATAATATAGTAGCTTACCTTTATATAGCATTTACTATGAAACTGTGCAACAACTCTGGGAAGTAGGTACTATTTGTTATTTGTTGTGTCTGACTCTTTGTGACTCCATTTAGGGTTTTCTTGGCAAAGACAAGGGAGTGGTTTGCTATTTTCTTCTCCAGCTTGTTTTACAGATGAGGAAACTGAGGCAAATAGGGTGAAGTGACTTGCCCAAGGTCACAGAGTTAGTAAATATCTGAGGCCTAGCATGCCATCCATTGTGCCACCTAGTTGCTCCAGGTACTATTATTCTCCCCATTGTATAGTTGAGGAAACTGAAGCAAACAGAGGTTAAGTGACTTGCCTAGGGGCATATAACTAGTAAGTAGCTGAAGCTGATTTGAACTCGGGTCTTCCTGTCTCCAGGCCTGGTGTTTTGTTCATGGCATTACAGCTATCTCATTTTGGGAAGGACACTGAAGGACACTTCTTCCCTCCTTCCTTCCTTCCTTGCTTCCTTCCTTGCTTCCTTCCTTCCTTCCTTCCTTCCTTCCATCCTTCCTTCCTTCCTTCCTTCCTTCCTTCCTTCCTTCCTTCTTTCCTTCCTTCCTCCCTTCCTCTTTCCTTTTTTCTCCCTTGAGGTCTTCTAGCATAGTCAAGAGGCCTAGTTGCTGAGAGTGTTGTATTAAGGATCTTTGTCTAAGTATGGCTTGGGCCAGATGGCCATAAGGTCTTATAGTAATACAGTGGAAAGAGCCCTGGCTCTGGAGTCAAAGGACCTGGGTTTCAGTCCTGATTCTGATGCTCACTACTCATGTGACCTTGGGCAAATTACTTAGTCTCCTTTGCTTTTCCTTATTTGTAAAAAGAAAAAACAGCAGGACTAGATGACTGCTGCAATCCCTTCTAGATCTATGGTCCTATGACTTGATTCTGAGTTTTTTCTTTTTTTCTTTTTTTTTTTAATTTTAATTTATTTTCTTGGTTACATCATTCATTTCCACAAGGTTTTGAGTTACAAATTTTCTCCCCTTTTTGTCCCTACCCCCCAGCCCAGAACATTGATCACACTGTAAGACCCCT
>JAQQSW010006869.1:0-13844 GCA_028646575.1 Pseudocheirus occidentalis | reverse complement strand
TAGGAATTCTTTAAGTGTCTTGGAAGCATTTTGGGAGTTCTGACTGTGTTGTCTTCCTCCCGTTCCATGCTTTGATCCTTTTTATCCACAAAAAAAGAATTCTAGAATTTTATTGCTGTTCTTATTTTGTTTCCTTTTCCTCATGTTGGCCAGTAAATTAATTGGTTGGGGTTTTTTTAGCTTTGTGGAACTCTGCTTCCAGGGGGGAAAGCTCTGTCCCAAATTGCTGGGGTTTTCCCAGCTGCTGGAGCTATTAGGGGGATTGTTGCAGTCCCCATTAGCTTTGGCTTGCTGAAAGCACACCCCAGGACCACCACCCAAGACTGTGATCCAGATCCAGGCTGCTCAACATGAGAGCACTTGGCCCTGATCAATTGACTCAGCCCCCATGTGGGGTCCGCAGGCCAGGAGCGCTGAAGCAGACCAATGGGGCAACTACCAGTTACAGCAGTTCCTGCCCTTCCCCCACTGCTTCCTTGCCCTTGGGGCAAATTGGCTGGACTGCTTTTCCTTCCCCAAATTTAGCTTGAAAGTTCCACTTTCACTGACCTTCCCTAATCCTGGCTTGATAGATATTAAGATTGCTCTAGGTGCCCTTGATCTGCTCCCTGGGGTAGATTCAGGCTGTGGCTTGGGAGGCTCGGCTCCTCCCGACTACCCTGGGACCTGGCCACAGTTTCAGTTGTGGGCTGGGCTGGCCTCAGCTCCCAACCTGCCGCAATGAGCCCCTCTTGCCGAGCTGACTTTAGTAAGAGATGTGTTTTCTGTATTTTTTTTTTTAGTTTGGAGGCCCTAGAGTTTGTTTAAAGTTGTATTTTATGGGTATTTAGGATGGCTGTGTGGGAGCTGCAGAACTTTGGTGCTTCTGCACTGCCATCTTCAATCATTCATCAGCATTGTTTATAAAGAAAAAGAAAACATTTAAAACAAACAAGTATGAAAGGAAAACTATTTTGCCAAGTTCAAATGAAAAGTCTTTAAGATTTGGAAGAATGGTTCTAGGGAGAAATGGAAATATTTTTTTCCTGTTGGGGAAAACTCCAGCGAATTTCAGCAACAGAATTTCTATACTAGTACAACTTTTGCCTGATCAGTGAATGAAGACAGCCTAAGCTCCTTCCTTACAGAGTCCTTGCCCCTTATTTTATATTAATTGCCTGTGTCTGTGCTTCTTCTATTAAAGATACATATGTGTTCTTACAGGATAAAATTTTCTAGCTTCATGATTTTTTAAAAATTGTCAACAGAAAAGATATACCCTTGAATCTTTTGCCTAGATTCAGTGAATAGTCTTCTAAAGATTAATCAGGTAACTAACTCATCATTCTTTATTGTATCATATTGCTTCTATTCTGATTCCATTGAACAATTCTTCAATACTTTGGGAAACCAGGATGGTAGAGCTAAGCAGTAAATCACCAACCCCTCCCCCCATCTTCCTTTTCACTTTTCAAATCATAAAAAAGAACACCAAAACAAATCCTGTAACAGCAGAACCAACAAAAAGATGGGATGAAACAATCTTTTAGCCAAACAAATTTGGGAGATAGGCATGAAACTTCTATTTCACTAGTGCAGGAAGAGAAACATACCCAAAGGCCAACAACAAGCTCCATTTAAATAAGTCAGGAGGAAATCTTGAGCTCCAGGTTGGAGGACCAAATATCAGCACAATGACACTCCATGTGCTCAGCATAGCCCGAGGAATGGGAGATTCCAAGTCAAAGAACCATCACGTGCTGTGATATAACCCTGGATAAACAGTCACCAACCCTATGGGTGCCTAAGCAAACAGACAGCCACAAGCTCAGGGACGTGACACTGTACTTCAGCATAGACCAGGGCAAACAGTAAGCCTCCAGCAGCCAGACCATCACATGCTCTATTAGAGCACTGGATAAATGCAGAAATACTCCCCCTGCCCACCTCAGCACATGCCAGATACTACCTCTAGGACTCCAGCTTAGCACCAAGTTGCCAGACCACTACATCCTCCAGTGTACCAGGTGTCCCCCAATACACCTCCTCAGTGCAGCAACAGATACAAGGGTCTCCTGTGGACCTCAGGACAACATCAGTACAACACTAGGTAAGCAACCAGGGCCTGTACTTCTTATCACAAGAAGCCTGTATATAGTGGTCTTTCACGCTGGGAGCAGAGATCAAATTTTAAAAAAAAGTTAAAAGGACCAAAAAATGAGCAAAAAAAAATGAACCTGACCACCTGACCATAGAAAGTTATTATGGTCAGGGAAGATCAAAACACAAATTCAGAAGTAGACAAAAAATCTATGGGCAAAGCCTCAATGAAAATGAGAAATGGTCTTAACATCTAAAAGACCCAATAGAAAAATTTAAAAAGCTTAAAAATCACAAAGAGAATGAGAAGAAAAATTGAGAAAAGTAATGTGAGTGATACAGGAGAATTATGAAAAACAGAGTCAACAACTTCAAAAAATAAAACAACTACTTAAAAAGTAGAATTGACCAAATTGAAAAGGACATAGAAGTTAGAATTGGGCAAGTAGAAAGTAATGACTCTGTGACATATCAAGAGTCAACTAAACAAATTTAAAAGAATAAAAAAAGAAAAAATGCAAAATAACTCACTAGAAAAAAACAAACTGACTTGGAAATTAGAACCAGAAGAGACAATGTTAGAATCACTGGGCTACCTGAAAAGCAGGATTAAAGGAGGACCTGGACAGCTTCTTTAAGCAATTATCAAGAGGGGCGGCTATGTGGCACAATGAGTAAATCACTAGTCCTGGAGTCAGGAGGACCTGATTTCAAATCTGTCCTCAGACACTTGACACACTAACTAGCTGTGTGACTTTGGGCAAGGCACTTAGCCCCAATTGCCCTCCAAAAAGGGAAGAAAAAAAATAGAAAGAAAGAAATTATCAAGAAAAATTGTCCTGATGTCCTAAAACCAGCAATCAAAATGGACATTAAAAGAATTAGGAAAGAGATTCCAAAATAAACATTCCAAGGAACATTATAGACAAACTACAAAACTATTACATCAAGGAAAAAAATACTGCAAGTGGCTAGAAAGAAACAATTCTAATATCATGGAGTCACAATCAGCATTACATAAATCTTAACAGTTACAGTATTAAAAGATCAGAGGAGAGGGGCCATGATATTCTCAGAGGGAAAGAAGTTAGAAATACAACCAAGAACCAACTACCTGGCAAAATTAAACATAATACCTCCAGGGGTTAAAAAAAAGTAATTCAATGAAATAGAAGGATTTCAAACTTTCAGAGATCAGAATTGAATAAAAAAATGTGACCTCCAATATCAAGACCCCCAAGAAGCCTAAAAATGGGGAAAAGGGAAAGAAAATGCAAGGCATTCAATGAAGCTGAACTGTTTGCATCCCACCATGAAAAGATGATAATTGTAGTTCTTTAAAAAGATGTACCACTAATAGCACCGCTGGAAGCAATATACATACAGGTGAATTTGAGGGAACAACATAAAAAAATAATTAAGGCATAACAAAGAGTGAATTTCACATGAAGAGGGGTTAAAAAGCTATTATAGTGGAGGGAAATATGGGCAGATGGGCAACAGGCATTGTTTGTATTTTACTCTCATCAGTACTGGCTCAAAGAGGGAACAAAATGCATAATCAGTTGAATGCAGAAAGCTATTTTACCTTACAGAAAAGAAGTGAAAGATATTAAGTAAAGATAAGTGGGTGGAGGGAATAACAAAAGAGAGGGGGAAGAGAGAAGCAAAACACTGTCAAAAAGGGAAAGAGTTAAAGGAGAGAAAGAGGAAAAAATAGGAAGGAAGGAAATATAAAGTTAGTACTCACAATCATGAATGTCAGATGAACTCTCCCATTAAATGTAAATGGATAGAAAGAGAATCAAAATCCAGAATCAGACAATATGATGCTTATAAGAAACACACTTCATTCAGAGAGACATACTGAGTAAAAGTGAAAGACTGGAGCAGAAAATATTCTTCCGCTGAAGTAAAAAAGAAAAATCAGGGGTAGTAGTACTGATATCAGACAAAGTAAAAGAAAAAAAATAGAATTAATTAAAAGAGATATGGAAGGAAACTACACCTGGCTAAAAGGTATCATAGACAATGAAGTAATATCAATAGTAAATATATATGCACTAACTGGTATAGCAACCAAATTCTGAGAGGAAAAGCTAAGTAAGTTATAGGTTCATGACTAAACAAGAGATAGTATTAAAGAATATAAAATAGATAATTTTGATTATATTAAACTAAAAAGCTTTTACATAAAGAAAATCAATGTCACCAAAATTAGAAGGAAAGCAGAAAGCTGAGAAACAATCTTTACAGCAGGTGTCAACTGATGAAGGATTCATTTTTCAAACATATAGAAAACTAAATAAAATTTGTAAGGATACAAGCCATTCTTATTGATAGTCAAGGGATATGAACAGACAGTTTTCAGATGAAGAAATCAAAACTATCCACAGACATATGAAGAAGTATTTTAAATAATTTTGACTAGAGGAATGAAAATGAAAATAAATCTGAGGTGCCACCTCACACTTATCAGATTGACTAATATGACAAAAAAAAGCAAAATGATAAATATTGGAAAAGATGTGGGAAAATTGCGACATGGATGCACTGTTGGTAGAGTTGTGAACTGATCCAACCATTCTGGAGAGCAATTTGGAACTATTCCCAAAGGACAAGCAAGCTGAACATACCCTTTGATACATCAATTCCACTACTACATCTGTATCCCAAAGAGATCATCAAAAAGGGAAAATTACCTACTGAAGGGTAATGAAATATAAAGATCTTCCCTGTAGAGGGAAGGTTAAAGTGGGTACATATGTTGTTCTTTCTCTCTGGAACAGGGGCTATGTTCCTAAAACTGAAAGGTCAGATTATACCTGACCAATACCTCATCCTGGGTGGGTTGGTCACCCTTCTAGGAATATATGGAATCAGTCCTTCATCCTTTTAACACAGACTTTTTGCCACATCAATTACAGATGTCTTGTTCCTTTGGTGTCTGGCACAGTTAACAGCTTCAACACATCCTGTGCTGTCACAATCATGCTCCAAAGCAATCAAATGTAGCTATTCATGGCTCTGGCTCCAAGCTAATTAGTTCCTGTCACCTATGGCCCTAGCACTCACCTTTGAAACTACATATAATTTGCAAAAAATGATATTTTCCTTCTGGGTTTCATTAGTAGGTAGGATGTTTTGCTTGAGGTATTTTTCCCAGACAGGACTCTGGAAGTGGTATCAAGGGGCCCTCTAGCATGTGAACCCAGATGTTGGTGTGTCTTGAGTAGAACTTTGGCTCGGATTTGTTCCCACAAATGACACATTGCACAATTAGGAAACAATATCAATCTTAATTATATACATAGAATAATACAAGAAGTCTTAGAAAAGCAAAGACAATGTCCCTATATACACAGAAACAGGAAGAATATAACTATAAGGATAATTATAAGGTAAGCAGAGAAAGGAAAAAAAAAAGCATCACCAATGTGGAGAAGCACTCACACCTGACCACACAAGCTGGGGAATCCGGGTATAGGCATTAGGGTTCCGCTCCGTAGGGTCCCAGTCAGGATATCTCCTCTGTGGGTGAAATTCCAAAGTAAGTGAGAAACTATAGAGAATTATATACTTTGCTAAACACAAGTGGCTCTAAGCCAAGAAGTATGGTGCCTGGCTCTTCATGTTTCCCCCCTCTCAAGGAGGGGCTGTGTACTGCTGCAAGAGTTAATTTATGGCAAGCTTGGGGTAATAGTTCCCCCCAGCATGCCTCAGCACCAGGAATGGCTAGTTCCTGGGACATGATAAATAGGAGCCAAGTTACACAGAGCATATCCTTGATAGGTCATCTTAGGGGCAAAATAAACTTACTCACTATAGGGGCATGAATTGTCCCTTCATGATGTTTCCCTAGTTTGGTGATATATGTGTTTCTATTACTACATTAACCTTTATCTTTATCTTTCTGAATTCCTTTAATACTGATTCATATTGTCTTTATGTGCAGAATAAATGCCTTGCTGATTATAATTCAGTGTGGAGAGTAGTCATTATACTGTACAATCTGATCCTAAAAAGATAGTTAAAGCAACTGCACATTTCTCCTTAACAATATACCTACTTGTGCAAAAAGATTTATAGCAGCCATTTTTGTAGTGGCAAAACATTGGAATTTGAGGAGATGCCCATAAACTGTAGAATGGCTAATCAAGCTTTGGTATGTAAATTTAATGGAGTACTATTTGGGCAATAATGAATGATGAATGGGCAGATTTCAGAAAAAAAACTATTGCAAAGACATGTACAACTGATGCAAAGTGAAATGAGAACCAAGAAAATATTGTACACAGTATCAATAAGATTTTGTGATGATCAGTTATGAAAGACTCAACTCTTCTCAGCAATGCAATGATCCAAGACAAGCACAAAGGACTCTTGAAGGAAAATGTTATACACATCTAGATTAAGAACTAATGGACTCTGAATAGAATTTGAAGCATACTTTTTTCAGTTACTTCTTTCTTTTTCATGGTATTTTTTTCCTTTTAATCTGCTTCTTTCTTCACAATTGGGGCAAATATAATACTATGTTTTATATGATAGCATCTGTATAACTTAAGTCAAATTGCCTTCCATTTCTGGAAGAAAAAAGGGAAGAGAAGGAGGGTGAAAAATGTCTAACTCAAAATCCTGGATAAATTAATAGTAAAAATTATCTTGATATCTAATTAGGAAAAATACTATTACAATAAAAATGTGAAAAAGAAAAATTCCTTAAGTGCTCAGATTCTCCCAGTGAGCAATTCCTCCCACCTTGTTCCATTTTTCAGGACATAAATGAATGAAAAAGCAAGGCTAGAAGATTAAAAAAAGTTGAGTTACCATTAACTGCCAGGTGGATAGCAAGGGGAAATACATAAACATACATAAACACACACACACACACACACACACACACCTGGGTTTGTTGTCTTAGGTGACATAGGTGGCAAAAGGATCCTGGTGGGCGTGCTCAGTCACTTTTCTCACTTGGTGGGATGAATAATAGGGATAGGATGTAAGGTGATTATGGGGAGAATATGTTAACCTTGAGGTTAGAATATATTAATTTTGAAGTCTCAAGTGTTGCCAAAGTTCAAGTTTGTTCCACTAGAATGTAATTATTACCAAATACACTGCAATGAAATCTTTAATATAGTGTATACCTCCATCAAAATAGAAACCAGTAAGGCTTATCCTATGCTTGCTAGGCTGAGGGTCTCTAATTATATAATACTTGACTGTGTATTTGTTCTCTAAGGTTACTTTTTTTTCTGGGGAAATATTTCCCTCCTACTCATAGCAGACAAGAGGCAAATAAATCAATCTCCTCTTCAAGTAATTTATCAGACTACTAGACAACTCATAAAGGTATTACTGGTGGATGCATGTTTGCAGTTAAAAACTTTGTTAGAGTCATGTAAAATTGACTGTTAAATATTAGGTTGCGTATCAGAATGAAATGAAACAGGTATAGGTAATTTAGCTTTTACTAAAAGGATATTTAATTAGCTACAGAATAAAAAAAGATATTCAACAAGGACAAATTAGCATTTAATGTGGATAGATATGGACCTCCCCCTCCATTTTCTTCATATTGAAACTCAGCTGTGTAGCTTGAGACTAAGCTTCCTACACTACACATGTCTGGGAACAGCTTTATAGACTTTCATGGAAAGGGTTAGGGAACTGATCCCACCATTTACCTCAATGATAACTTATTAGCTTGTAAAAGACCAATTCTCTCATTTATGATGTAAGGTATATGATATACACAAATCCTTCATTAATTGCAAATAAATATGAATATTGAGTAGAAGGGAGAATGGAGAAGAGAGAGTAGCATGGCAAAACATCTAGAGTCAAAGAACTTGGGTACAATTCCCAACTTTTTAATGTAACTTACTGTGTGACCATAGACAAATCATTCAAACTCTATAGCTTTATTTTTTTTTTCCTCTAGTATAAAATCGGTTTAACTTGTTGGCCTCTGATATTCTTTTGAGCTCAGGATTTATATACCTATGATCTATCTCTAATAGGTAGAAGTGGAATTAAAAATAAGAAAAAGAAGGGACAGAAATAGAGTTATACAGGAGAAAGAAGATAGTAAATAAACAATCTACCTAGATTGAATAGTTGTATGTGTGTTTGTGTATACAGATGCATGTATCATGTGTCACAAATATAATGTATGTAATATATCCCTCTTTATTTATTGTTATCAGCTAAATTATTCAACAAATAATTTTAAGGGTGAAAAAATTCACACAAACTATATGATATATTAAAAATGTCTTACATTAGATGCAACATTCCATACCCATATCCCTCATCTCTGTAAAGAAAAAAGAGAGGGGATTATCCATACCTCTTCTTTGAGGACAGGCCTAGTCTTCGTAATTTCACAATATTCAGTGTTGATTTTGTTGTTGTTTTCTTTGCATTTACACTATTATACTCATTATGTATGCTTCCCTATTTTTATTTCACTTTGCTTCAGTTCATATTCCCCCAAATTTCCCTGTATTCATTAAATCATTGTTTCAACAGCAGAATAATTATTGAGTTCATTTATTGTAGTTAATTATCCATTCCCCAATCACTGGACCTCTTTTTTATATCTAGTTTTTAATAATGAAAAGATACATATTATAAACATATCTGCATAATATTTATTTATGTACATAAGTATATGCACATACACATACATATATATGTATACACATTCACAGACACACACACATATATATGTGCATATATATGTGTGTATATATATATATATACAGGCATACATACATATACAAATAAATATATGGCAACAGGCATTATTTTTGTGATAGTGATTTCCTTGTAGGTACATGCATAGCTGTGATCTATAGGTCAAAGGAGAATTTTGGTATTAGAATAATTACTTTCTAGAATAGTGGGACTATTTCATAACAGCATCAAAAGTGTATTAACATGGAGCAGAAGGTTTATATTTATGAGTATTGTGAGATACTTCTGAAAAGAGAAATCGGAACAAAATTTTTGAGGGCCTTAAAGGCCAAAGATAAGCCAAAGAGCTTGGACTTTATGGGCATTTAGGAACCACTGAAGAATTTGAAGGAGGAAAATGAAATGAACAAGAAATTATTTTAACTACTTCAGGCTTCTAATACCCAAACTTGTCCTAATTTAGGATTTTGTTGTGTGCTTTTCTTTCCCAGTTACTTACATATTCAATATGCATAGCCTCCTTTTTTCTTTGAATAATTATTTTCCTATGAGAGTGCCTTAATGATTCTGGCACAAGGAAGAAGCTAATTTCCTTCTTCTTTACCCCCCACACTTCAAGGGTCTAAAAGTACAAGCTTACTAGAGGCAGGATGCAGAATAGTATGATTGAAAGGACATAAAATCAAACAGTATTGGCTGCTTCTGCTTCCTTCATTGTTGGGGGTATTTGAACTTTCTAATTGCCATGATTGTGAATTCATATATGTGGACTGGTCTACTGCTAGGACCTAGCAGTAAACAGTAAATTCATTAATGGACCCACTTGCCTACCAGAAAATTTCTAAGTATGCAGTGAGTGATATAAGGTATCTTCATGTAGGCAGAGTCTGAAAGGCTTTCCTAATATTATCAGTTCAGACAAATATCCTAATTGCAATGCCTTTGTGGTCAGTCAAGCCAAAGTCAGACTCCGACTTTGTCCCTGTGAATCTGCCCAACAATAATAATTATATATATATAATATATATATATGGTCAGAGACCAAGACTTCTGAGCTTTAGACTGGGGTATTAATTCTACCGTATGCTCCTGCAGCCACCTATGTTTACCAATGGAACTCAAGGAAAGGGGAGCCTCATGCTTGCATGCCTGTGACTAATAAACTGCCTGACTTTTCACAGTTTGAATAGCATATTTTTTTCTTGGAACAAGAAGGGGCTTCATCCACAAGATCCTCACATGGACTTTTGAGAGTTACCACTGAAACTGGCAGTGGTCTTTTGGGCCTCAGTGAGAAAATGATAACATTGAATTTTAACTTCCATGGCTGAGTGAGGTAGATTGAAAAAGCTATTAACAGAAATATTCTATTAACATTCCTTTCCATCCCCTAAATAACTATGGAGCTAAATGAAGAGTTTTTTAACTGTTTAGTTCAACCTTCAAATATGCTTAGGAATCATAAGGGAATAATGTGGACATATACATGCTTAGTGTTTTACCTAAGGTGGTCACAAGGTCATCATACTTTCAGAAGGCTATGTCATACCTACAATATGTAAGAACTGAGAAATGAGGTGGCTAGTAGGCTGGTAGATCCAGGAGAAGATTATGTGATATACAAATCAGGTATTTCACTGCTCTGAATAATTATTTCTCAGTGGCTTACTTTGGGTTTCAGGTAAAGTGGAAAGAAGAAGAAAGGAGAGGAGAAGAGAGTACGGGATAAGAAAGGACAGGAGAGGAGAAAAAGAAAAAAACTTCAGCTTAAAATGGCCAAGGTCACTCACTGCATTCTCGGTCATCTCCAGTTGACCTGATGGATATCTGGCCACTAGACCCAGATGACTCTGATGGAGAAAGTGAGACTATTGACTTTGCACAGCGCTCCCTCACTCAAATCAAAGTCAGTTGCAAGTCATGTCATCATTTACCTGATGTCATAGTCCTCTTAGAGGATGGAGGACAGACTACACGAACTGTGAGGTTTCAGGAAGACACGCAAAAGTCAATCTGACACAATTTTTCTCTCTGGGGTACCACAAGCATTATCAAACAATGAAATTATATAAAGAAATTAATTGAACTTTGAAATTTAGCAGAATTGTAAAAAACAAAGTGTCATATGTGCTTCAAATATAGCTATTTTTCTAATATTTTTCTATGAAAGCCTTTATTATCTACTAATCTGTTGCTATTGACCCTATTCAACTACAGGTCCTGAAACCCTACAAATATTTGAAAATTTAATTCTTATATCACTTCATATCATTTTTAGCACAAGTAATGATCAGATATTTGCAGGGGAGAGGAAGCAACATATGAAAGACTAAAGTCACATTGAAAACAGTCCTCTCAAGTACAATATTAAAGGAAACATATCATTTATATTTCCAAAACTTAATGATCCATTTTGCTCATTTACCCATTAAATTGCTTAATTCAACTACTAATGTATTAAGAAAAAAGGATGATTCACCTTCCCAAATAACACAAGAATCTGAAATTTCCAAAAAGAATAGATTTAATAACATGATTATAATAAAGCTGGTAAAAATCAATTTAGTATTTTCACATCCTTTTTTATATAGGCATAATTTGTCTGTTTTGCTAAAAATATCAAGAAACAATAGGGAAAATCATAGAGGATTTGAAATAGGAAATTATGAAAATCTAAATTTAATTTATTTCCTGTATTATCCACAGTATCCTATCAAAACAGTGATTTTGCATCAATTTATGTAAATTGCCTGTCCCACTGAAATCTGATTTGCCCCAAGTAATGCTACAAAAATAGTTGTTTGTCATTTTCAAAGAGGACCAAATGACATCATGATGATGGAACATTTTTTCATTCACAAGTGAATTGGATGTGAGACAAGAGTTCCACAGAGTTGTTAGCCTTGTTCTCTCTTTCTGAGTTATTGAGGTTCAATGGCAGGACAAAATCAAGACGGTGAGCGATGAGCTGGGATTCAGTGGATGACCTTGGCATCTTTGATATCTGAGGAAGTGCTAATTGCTCCACAGTATCTGATTCAGCCCCCCCTAATGATTGATAAAACAAATTGTTCTCATCTGTACATCTCACCAAGGAAAGGCTTTACATGCTTTGGGTAGTTGTTCTTGAGTCATTTTTGCAGTCATGCCTGCCTTTTGCAACCTCATCTGGGATTTTTCACAGCAAGATGCTGAAGTGGTTTGCCATTTCCTTCTCCAACTGATTTTATAGATGAGGAATTGAGGCAACCAGGGTTAAATTTCGTTTCTAGCTAGTAAGTTTCTGAGACCAGATTTGAACTCACATAAAGGAACCTTCCTGATTCCAGTCCTGGTGTTCCATCTACTGCATCACCTAGCAGCTTAGAGTAGATAATCCCCTAAACAATCAAAAAGATTGAGGTCTGTCAGTTATGTTCAATATAGTATACCCTGTCTGCTAAGATGATTTATCTAGGTGTAGCTACTATGCATATGACAGCTTCTTAGAACCACAGAGAATTAGGTGGCCACCAAAAATGGATCAACTTCCTTGAAAAGGACTTAGCAAACCATCACACTGGAGCACCATTCCTCCTGAACACCCCACACAATTCTATTTGGATACAACTTTTTTCTAAAATCTAATAATATATAATGAAATTTGAAAAAAAAATCCCTCATAAAACTTTTTTTGGAGGGGGGAAGGCAGGAAAATTGAGGTTAAGTGACTTGCCCAAGGTCACATGGCTAGTAAGTGTTAAGTGTCTGAGGCCCAATTTGAAATCAGGTCTTCCTGATGCCAGGGCCGGTGCTCTGTGCCACCTTGCCACCACCTCATTAAACTCTTAAGAAAAAATTTAAGTTTTAAAATAAATAAACCTCTCAGAGGATGAAAGTAGCACCAGAGATACTGCCTCTCCACCCCTTCCCCAACAATGTTTGCTATTACGCAACTATACTGCCTAATTAAAACCCTAGCCCTTCTGAGAAAAAAAATGAGGCAATTGATTAGTAATGGGACTAGTACACTCATTCCCCTTCCCTACCACTATATTTTTCCAGAGCAATATTTTCTCATTTTTGCCCTTTGAAACGCATTTTGTTAACCCTACAACCATCAGATTGGCCAATAAGACAAAAAAAAAATAACAAAAGTGGAAGGGATGTAATACAATTGCACATTTTTGATGGAGTTGTGAATGGATTGAACCATTTTTGAAAGCAATTTGGAACCTTGCCCCAAAGGTTTAATTGACCAAATAATACCACTACTAGATCTGTAACTCAAAGAGATTTTAAAAAAAAAAAAAAGGAAAATCACGTATATGTATCAAAATATTTATAGTATCTCTTTTAGCAGTGACAAAGAATTGGAAGTTGAAGGAATGACCATCAACTGGGGAATGGCTGAAGAAGTTGTGGTATATGATTTTGATGGAATACTACTGTGTTATAAGAAATAATGATCAGGGGGGCAGAGCCAAGATGGCGGCATAGAAGTAGCAAAGCACTGCAGCTCCCACACAAAAACACTAAAAACTCATAAAATGGGACTCTAAACAGATTTTCAGGCTCAAAACTCTCCAAAAGACAGAAAACACATCTGTTGCTACAGGTAGCTCAGCAGGTGGGGCTCTTCACAGCAGTCTGGGAGCCGTGGCTGGCCCAGGTGAAAACCCCCAGCCTGTCCAGGCCCCAGTGCATCGAGTGGAGCCGAGCCTATAGGAGAGCAGATCACCTGCACTGGAGGCACAGTTACCACATTTATCAGGCCAGAAGAAAAAAAGGCTAAGAGAAAGGTCAGTGGATTTTGCTAAATTTGGGGGAGAAGAGTGGGTCCAGCCAAACTGCTCCCAGGGCAAGGAAGCAGTGGGAGGCGGCTGTACCAGAAGGAACAGCTGAGAGCAGCAGTGACCTGCACTGGGCTGCTTCAGAGCCCTCGGCCTGCAGATAGCAGGGGGGCTGAGGCAACTGATCAGGGCCAAGGGCTCTTGCATTGAGTGGCCTGGATCCAGATCCTGGTCTTGAGTGGTGGTCCTGGGGTGAGCTTTCAGTGAGCCAAAGCTTGGGGGGGG
>JAQQSW010006868.1:0-13844 GCA_028646575.1 Pseudocheirus occidentalis | reverse complement strand
TACTAGAAAGTTAGAGGGGTGTTGGAGGAGGACATAAAAGGGAACAGATTGTGGGAGGGGCTTTATGGTGGGATTACTGTTTTGGGCTTGGGGGTAGGGGAAAGAAGGAGAGAAAATTTGTAACTCAAAACCTTGTGGAACTGAATTACATAATCAAGAAAATAAATTAAAATTAAAAAAAATAAATTGAAAATATATTATATCAAAAACAAATAGGGAAATATGCAAACAAGCCTACATGGCAGCCTAGAATTCTTTAATGAACTTATATTTTGAAAAATATACAAAATACTAAGAAGTGACACATAAATAAGAACAAAGATAAAAGATTGGAACAACTCTTTCAGGGAGCAAAAGTCCAAAATAAGTTGACTCCATCAAAAAATGTATTAAGCGCTTATAATGTGTTAACCACTTTGGCTCTTTGGTCACATGTCTAGTAAGCATCAGAACTGGGAATGAAATTCAGATCTTCTGATTTTGACCCTACATCTCTTTCCACTAAACCATCCAGTTTCATTGCCAACATTCATTTAACAACAACAACAACAACAACGAAAATTAAGAGCCCTCTGTGTGCTAGTCTCTTAAATTACAAAGATTTATAGGACATATCCCTTATTCCCAAGGATTCTACAATTAAGTGGGACTCAAATAATTATGATGCAATTGAGAAGAATATAGAAAGACTAGGTTCAGGAAAGATGTTGTAAAAAAAATTTTTGAGGAGGATGAGGTCACTTTCATCTGAAAGATATAAAGAAGGTTTCCCAGAGTAGGTGGCCCTGGGTTTGGTCCTAAAAGATAGAACAGGCTTCAAGAATTATCATAGTGGCTGGTAGTGAAAGGAATTCCTTGGAGGATAATATGATCCACAGTGAAGACAAGAAATATAGATAGGGCATATTCCATTTGACCCTACAGTGTATATGACTGGGAATATTATAAGATAATGTTAAAATGGAGTTACATAAAGAATGTGGTGGGTCATAAATGCTGGCATGAAGAGTTAATTCTTTATTTAATAGGGTAAAGGAAGGCCCTGGTGATTTTTTAGTAGATTACTATATTGGTCAAATCTTTTTTTTTCTTTTTTACATTAACTTTTGTTTATTTTTAGTTTACATAATTGATTTCCACAAGCTTTTGAGTTACAAATTTTTTCCCTGTCTTTTGCCTATCCACCCTATCAAAACAGTGATCCCAGTGTATACCCCATCCCCCAATCTGCTCTCTCCTATATACTCCCCCATCACCTCTCTGACTTTCTGGTAGAGCAAAATGGATCTCCCTATATCAGTGCCTATATATCTTATTTCCAAGTTGCATGTAAATAATAATAATGATAATAATAATAGTAATACTACATATATATGTATTTAACATATGATTTTAGAACTTTAAATTTTAAATTCTTTCCCTTCCTCCTTTGCCCCCTCCCCCAATGGAAAGACAAGCTATTCAATACAGGCCATACATGTGTAGTTACACAGAACATCTCCACAATGGACATATTGTGTAACACTGACAATATTTCCCTCCTTTCTATCCCACCTTTCCCTTGTTCTATTCTCTACTTTGTCCCTGTCCCTTTACAAAAGTGTGTCCTTCTAAAAACACTCTCCTATATCCTGCCCTCCCACCTCTTAATTTCACTTTTTATTCCCTTCACCTATCCTCATACTGAGAAAAGTTTTGTAAGTTACAATTCTCATTTTTCCATGTTGGCACGTAAATAGTTCAACTTTGATAAGTTCCTTATGATTTCTTTTCCATGTTTACCTTCTCATGCTTCTTGTGTTTAAATGCCAATTTTTCTATTCAGTTCTGTTTTTTTCTCAAGAATGCTTGAATGTCCTCCACCTCAGTGAATGATAATATTTTCCCCTGGAACATTATACTCAGTTTTGCTGGGTAGGTGATTCTTGGTTTTAATCATAACTCCTTCAATCTCCTGAATATCATATTCCAGACCCTTTGGTCCCTTAATGTAGAAGCTGCTACATCCTGTGTTATTCTGATTGTGTTTCCACAGTATTCAAATTGTTTCTTCGTGACAGCTTGTAATATTTGCTCCTTGACCTGGGAACTCTGGAACCTAGCTATAACATTCCTAGGAAGTTTTTTTTCTTGGATTTTTTAAAGAAGTGATCATTGAATTTTTGAAGTTCTATTTTGCCCTGTGGTTCTAAAATATCTGGGCAATTTTCCTTCATAATTTCTTGAAGGAAGATTTCTAGGTTCTTTTTTTGATCATGGCTTTAAGTAAGTCCAATAATTTTTAAATTGTCTCTCCTGGATCTATTTTCCAGGTCAGTGTTTTTTTTAAAGAGATATTTCACATTGCCTTCTATTTTTTTCATTTGTTTGGATATTGATTTCTACTTAATTCTACAAATCTACTTGATTTCTACTTCAGTAGTATCTTGATTTCTCATAAAATCATTTGCTTCCATTTGCTCCACTCTAATTCTAAAGGAATTATTTTTTCATAAAGCTTTTGAGATTCTTTTTCCATCTAGCAAATTTGACTTTTTAAGGCATTCTTCTCCTCATTGGCTTTTTGGGCCTCTTTTGCCATTTGAGTTAGACTATTTTTAAGGTTTTATTTTCTTCAGTCAGGTTATTGACTCTCTTATCAAGATTTTCTTGCTCATTTCTCTCCCCAATTCTTCCTCCACTTCTCTTACTTGCTTTTCAAAATATTTCTTAAGCTCCTTTATGGCTTTTAATAAGTCTACATTTTTTTCTTGGAAGCTTTTGGTGTAGGAATTCTGACTGAGTTGTTTTCCTCCCATTCCATGCTCTGATCCTTTTTGTCCCCAAAAAAGGAATCTAAAGTTGGATTGCTGAGTTTTCTTTGCTTCCTTTGCCTGCTCATGTTGCCAGTCAGTTAATTGACTTCAGTAGAACTCTGCTTTCAGAAGGAAGAGCTCTGTCCCAAATTGCTGGGCTGTCACAGCTGCCAGAGCTATTAGGAGGCTGCAGTCTTTGCAGCCCCAACCAGCTTTGGCTCACTGAAAACTCACCTCAGGACCACCACCCAAGACCAGAATCCCAATTCAGGCAGCTCAAGGCAAGAGCACTTAGCTTCTGAATGATCACTTGATCCCTCTGCAATCTGCAGGCCAAGAGCTCTTAAGCAGCCATGTGGAGGCAGCTGCAGGGTGGCCACTTCAGACTGCTTCTAGGTCTGGAGGCAGTTGGCCAGACCCACTCACCCAAATTTAGCCTAACTCTACTACCTTTTCCCTTTGTTCTTGGCTCTTATGGGTTGGTAATTCTGGAAACTGCCATAGCTGCTGGTGATCCACTCTCCTGAAAGCTCCAGCCAGGGCTTCTCCTAGGCAGTCTGGGGTTAAAACCCCATGGGTCTGGGCTCTGCTCCCAGTGTACTGTGATGAGCCCTTTCTGTCCATCTGCTGGGCTTCTTCCAGTGGAAACCTTGTTTCTCTGTCATTTTGAGTTCTGGAGCTCTAAAATTTGTTTAGAGTCATATTTTATAGGTATTTGAGGAGGCTATGGTGGGAGCCATGGAGTTGTCCTGATTCTGCACCATCATCTTGACTCCTCCCCTATCTTGGTCAAATCTTAAAATAAAAAGATTGCTTGGGTAATTATGTGAAGAATGGATTGGGGAGAGAATAGGTTAGAAGCAGAAAGACTAAGTAGGAAGCTACTATGGTAGTTTGGGGGAAAAGCAATGAAAAATACCATGGTCATTGAAGCAAAGGTCATAGAATATATACAATTTCCTGCAGGAATTGAAGCACATTATTTTAGATGAAGTAAAAATCAAGGATTAACCTGAGAGCATAGTGGTGCAATCAACAGAAAGAAGGATTAGGGAGAAGGACAAGTTTTAGGAGGGGACATTGTCACTTCTATTTGGAACTGGTTATATTTGAAGTAAAGGAGATTATCACTAGATAAAGATATGCAAGAGACAATTTTTTCATCTAGAAGATACATAGAAGGCTTCTATTAAGGAGAATGTTTTTAATCTGTACAGAATAAAATAATCCCTCTTGAATAAAGAAAATGAGGAAGAATTGAAACCCAATATTGATATGAATTCTATAAAAAAGAATCTGTTTTAAATGAGTTCAAGTCAGTAGACCCAGACAACCTGTACATGAAACTGCTGATAAATGTGTTCTAGAATCATTATCAATAATTTTTAGAAACCATGGAGAAGAAGATGCTAGGAGACATCCTCAGAACAGGGGAGAGAGCAAGGGGAAAGACAGAATCTGAAGATCAGTAATCTCAACATTGATTCATGACAAAATTCTGGAAAGTAATAGTTTGACATCATTTGGAAAAGAAAGAAATTATCAGGGGGATTATGAAGATCACTAATCTAATTTTCTGTTGTAATCTTAGATAAGTCACTGGAAATGGCTTTCATAATACTTCTCTATGGTACCATATGGCATAGTATAGAATATACTGGACTTGGAGTACAGAAGATCTATCTTTGAATCCTATGACCCTGGGCAAGTCACAACCTAATGACCTCTAAGGTTATTGAGTTAGGTGGCACAGTAGATAGAGCATTTAGCCTGGAGTCAGGAAGAATTGAGTTAAATTTTGATCTCAGATAGTAACTACTTATGTGACTCTAGGCAGACTCTTTGTCTGCCTCAGTTTCCACAACTGTAAAATGGGAGTTACTGTAGTACCTACTTCACAAGGTTGTTGTTAAGATCAAATAACATGTTTATAAAGTACTTATCTCAGTGCTTGGTATGCAGTAGACACTTGAATAATGCTTATTCCTTTCCTCTTCCCTCTTTCTAGCCTTAAGTATATGATCTAATGATTTTTTATGCATAAGGTGGTAGAATGGCAGTACCTTAAGGATATTTTGCCTTGTAGCCTCCATTTTCTCACATTCCATTTATTTCATGTTCCTTTCCAAAATGGCTTCCAACACCACCTAGACAGAAGTCGCTGGTTTTCTTTTTGCTGCTATGTAAGAGGTATGATCAGGGGAGTCCCTCTAAGGCAGCATTTTTGGACCACTTCCCATTAAACTAGAAATTTGCTCCCTTGTTTTATGCTTGAAGCTACTACTAGGGACATGGAGGGGAAAGAAATCTCCTATTTCTTGCCTGTTGGGAAGTCCAAAGAAAAGTTGGCAGGATCCAAAACAAGATGGTCAACTCTGTCTCTGTCTCCATCTGTCTCTCTGTTCTCACATAGCTGCCAAAAGAATTTCCCTCGAGCACAAGTCTGAAGTCTCTAGAAGCTTTGGTGGCTCCCTATCAACCTAGGATCAAATATGAAATACAGACTTCTTGAGCATTTGAAACCCTTTACAATCTCATTCCAAACTACCTTTCCATATGTATTTTGCCTTATTTTCCTTCACAGCCTCTGCATTGCAAACATATGGGTCTGCTTGCTACTCTCTGTGTACTATATTCCACCTTCTCCCTCCACCTTTTTGCATGGGTCATCCTCATGCTCTTTCTCTTTATTGCAATCTCTTGGAATGCATAGCTTCCTTCCAGCCTTAGCTCAAGTTACTGACCATATAAAAGATTTACTAATTCTTCTAGTTGTTAGAACTCTCATGACAAAAATCAATTTGTATTTGCTTTGTATTTATTTATTTGGGTTCAAATTGTATTCAACAGATTGCAATCTCTTTGTCAATATGTACTGCTTCATTTTTCTTTGTATTCTCAGTGCCTAGCATAATGCCTTTGCACATTTTAAACACTTAATAAATGCATGCTGAATTACTAAATGGAGGACATGCACAACAGTCTTATATATGATTCATAGGTGGGAGGGAGGGATGGCAAATATAATAAATAATAGGATTAAGATTCAGAATTATCTTGGAAATCTGAAATAATTGGTCAAGAAGACATTAACCTGGTAAATGTGTTGAACTTTACATTAAGGATTTTTAAAATGTTCAAATAAAGGCTAGAAGAGATTTAGGTAAGTGATAGTTAAGGAATAAAAAGAGCAGGGACTTGTGGTCAACCAAAATTGTATAGGAGTCATCAGTATGATGTAGTTACTAGAAAGTCTAATGTATAATTAGACTATAATAATCAATTAATGAATAAACATTTATTAAGTTCCTGCTAAGTGATGGGTTGGAGATACGAAAAAAAGTGCCCTTGCATGTGTGTCCATGTGTCCATGTGAATATTTGGGGTGGATTCTCTAAATTTGCACATCTCCAATTTCTTTTGACCTACTTCAGTTAAGCTTTGCTAACAGAGCACAGCACCATGTCTGAAGGCACATAAATCTGGGAGGTCTTGTACCCGTGTCTCCCATGTCGCAAATCAAGTCCAGAGTTTTTAAGAGAGGACTTTAGAGTATCCTTCTAGCACTTCTTTTGACCCCTCTGTGACTGCTTGTCCTGTGTGAGATCTCCATAAAACAGCCTTTTGGGCAAGTCGGCCAGCCTATCAGAGTTGCATTCTCTGCAGTAGAATTTTGTGCTTAGCATTCTAGTTTGAGAGAGGACCTCAATGTCTGGTATCTGATCCTGCCAGGTGATCAGTACAGAATAATTAAAAGAGGGATTGCATTAGGGAAGGCTTCCTGTAGAATGTTCTGCTTAGGGGAAGTAAGAGAAAGTCCTTTTTCCCTCTGTGCAACATTTTTATTTTTGTATTTATATCTAGGTAGAGCATTTTATACAGAACATTTTACTCATTGGAATACATGAAAAAGGAAACCAGAATGATGAAGGATCAGCAAGTCCTATTATTTTAGGAATTTTTAGAGAAACTAGGTATGTTCATCCTGAAGAAAAAATAATAAGGAAAAAATGAGAATTTTTTTTTTAGTTTTTATTTTTAAGGGCATGGTTTCCCTACCTTGCTAGAGTTTAATGAGCTACTCATTGATGTGACCTCATGTTCACTGCCCTAGAAGCTTGGACCTGCATAATTCCTGAGTTGGGCAAATTTGAATTTTGCCCTTCTGTAAACTGTCTGGTAGTCTTCTGCTCCTGGGGGCTTACTTTATTAATGGCAAATAGTTTGGACATCTGCTTGGCATAATTTATGGAAGCCCATAACTCCCAAACTCAAAGATCCATCAGCCTCAACATTCCCAGGAATGGGGAATAGAGGCATTTGCCTCCATACCTGCCCTGGTTTTCAAATATTTTATAATCTGTCAGGGAGAAGAATAAAAAGCTGTTTTCATGGTATTTAGTATGCAGACAATGAGTCATAGTTATGAAGACGCACATAACACAAGCGGAAAAAATTGCTTCAACACTCAAAGTTGTTCAATAGTGGAATGAAAAGCCTGCAACTGAAGTGATGAGTTCCATGTCACATGGAAGTTTGAGCCAGGAGCTGGATTGTACAGATAAGCCCCTTGATCACTTCTAATTCTGATACTCCACAAGAAATTTAATAGGAAAAAATATAAAGCTACAAAGTGAATTACCTTTATTATCTTTAATTCTTGAATACTTGAAGAATATAAGGGGAGAACAATTTGAGGACAATAATTTAAAATGCTATAATTGTTTAAACCATTGCAGTTTTCAATCTGGGGAAGGGCAATACAAAAAGTGCCAGCATAAATATGTGATTTCTTATTCACTTGTTTCAGTTGTTTCTGACTCTCTGTGACCCCATTTGTAGTTTTCTTGGCAATGATGCTGGAGCAGTTTGCCAATTCCTTTTCCAGCTTATTTTACAGATGAGGAAACTGAGACAAACAGGCTTAAATGACTTGCCTAGGACTAGATTTGAAGTCAGGTATTCCTGACTCCAGGCCCAACATCCAACATTGTACCACCTAACTGCCCATAAATAAGTAACACACATATATGATGTGTTTATATTTATTTTACACACACACACACACACACACACACACACACACATGCACATACACACACAAGCACAGTATTTGGAAGAAATACAAGCACTTCCCAGATAGACCAGAATTTTGAACAGTTTCAGAAAACAGATTTTGACAATTTACGATTATTGAGTGCCAACTTCAGAAATCACCTTCAAGCAAAAATTGAAATATGTAAATCAGACATGACTCCCTGAGATAATGTAGGTGACATTCATCAAATGAATGCAAATCCATCTTCTCCCTTGTGTTTCATTGTAATATGAAGTGTTGCTGAAAGTGCCATAGAAATATTGATTCTAATGTATTTAGATTATTTTCTTTGTCCCTATAATTGAGTATAAATATTTTATTTCACAGTTCTCTAATAACTTAGTGGGCTGATGTTTGAGCATATTTGTTTATATAATGAAGCCATTTACACTAACTGGTGCTTTACATGTTGATCTTCACATCATTTCCCTCTATTACCAAAGTAATTTTGTCCATCAAAATCTGAGGGTCATGATCTTGGATCACCTTTGTGCAGTGTAGTGCTTATTTCCATAGAGTTATGCAGCCAATTTATTATGTGCTTCAGTTCAAGTGGTTCTTGTTAGAATTGTTAAGGAAAGTCATCGTTCCATAATACTAAAAAATTACAGATCTCACGGAAAGAGGGCAAGTTAATCTTTCTAATAAAAATTGAAACTGAAATAAATGAAGTCCAAGGCAGCTTTTGCATATTAAATGTCAAAGTAATTGTAAAGATTGGGTGAAAGTAAAGACATTAAAAGCTCCACAAATGGCAGGGGGGGGTAGGTGGCACAGTGACTAGAAAACTGGCCTTGGAGTCAGGAGAACCTGAGTTCAAATCTGGCCTCAGGTACTTAACACTTAATTAGTCTGTGACCTTGGGCAAGTCACTTAACCCCAAAGCCCTGCCCTCCTCCCTCAAAATACAAAAATAAAACAAACAAAAAAACCAACAACAACAAAGCTCCACAACCACTCTCTCTTCCAAAATCATCAAAATCCAGGGGCAGGCCAAAAGTCAAGATGACTGGTTATAGTCTAGAATGCAGTGAATTATCTGAATGTCTTCCAGGCTGGTCCAAGCTCTAAGCACTCCACAGCACTTGCTTCAGCTTCCTTCATGGCCATTGGAATGAATTGTTTCTAATCTGACCTTATATATAGTCATATCAAATATTTTATTTTTCCCCAATCTCATACCCAGTAAATGTTCCCTTGAAAAAGAGAAAAAAAGTTAAGCAAACACAAATGACATATCCAATGACCTATATGCCATTTGATATCCACAATCTTCTACCTCTTCAAGGAAAGGAATAAAACATTGTAATTTCTTCTCCAGGTTGATCTATTCATCCAGATTGATCATTATAATTATTTATATGATTACATACACAATATACATATACATATATATATATATATATTTCAATTTTCTTGTTCTTTATTTACATTGTCATTGGGCATATTACTTTCTTGGTTTTGCTTGCTTTATACTACATCAGTTCATAAGTGTCTTCTGATGTTTCTCTAAATTTTTTCCTATCTGTATTATCTTATGAGGCAATAATATTTCACTATCATCCTATAAACTATTATGTGTTAAATGATTACTTTTCACACATTGAATGGTTCACCCAATTGACCTGTTTGTTCAGAGGCCAACTAGGTGGTACAAGGGATAAAGTGTTGTGCCTGGAGTCAGGAGGACCTGAGTTAAAATCCAGAATTAGACATTTACTAGCTGTGTGACCCTGGCCAACTCACTTAACCCTATTTGTCTCAGTTCTTCATCTGTAAAATGAGCTGGAAAAGGAAATGGCAAACTCCTCAGGTATTTTTGCAAAGAAAACCCCAAAAGTGATCACAGAGATTGTAAACAACTGGAATGACTCAACAACAATTTCCAAATCAGGAAGACTAGTTTAAATCCAGCCCCAGATAACTTCCAGGCTGTGTGACACTGGTCAAATAATTTCCTCTCTGTCTACTTCTATTTACCCAAATGTAAAATGGAGACAATTTAATAGTACCCACATCCTAGGGATTTTTTGAGAATCAAATTCATTATTATTTGTAAAATGCTTAGCACAGTGTCTGGCACATTGGTGTTCAAAAAATGCTTCTTCACTTCTTCCACTCTTCCACTTATTTCATTATTTTAAATTGTTTTCTAGAATTTGAAAATGGTCCAATTCACAGTGCTATCAATAATTTATTAGTGTGCCTCTCTGCCCACAGCCCTTCTAAGATGCCACTTACTGCCTGTACAGTAAAACCTGAGTATCATTTTATCTTTTTTAAAATGATTTTTCCTTTACCATTAGGGATTAAATATTTTAAAAATTATTCTTTTTAAAATTTCTTGTATCTTTTGATTACTTGTCATTTGTGTAGTGATTCAGTTATATGTATGTTTATTAATTCCCTATCCATCTTGTTAAGTAGACTTATATCATAGATATTTTATATTATTTTTCTGATTTATACCTTCATTGAATTTGTGCAAAACCTTTTGTAATCAATGTAATCAAATGCAATCAAAATCATCTATCTATTCAGGATGTTTTTAAAGAATTCTCCCCCCAGATTCAATTGTAAAATGCATTTCCTATTTTTACAGATTTTTATGACATCGTTTTTTGTATTTAAGTCATGTGTGAATTATTTCTCTATGTTTGTTTATTATATATTGTGTTATATAGTGTAAGATATCAGTATAATTTTATTTATTGTGATTTCCCCCATTTTTTTCTTGAAAATAAGAAAACTCTTATTTCTTGTTGAATAGAGAGTCCTTCCCCTACTAGTCTATGATATTTGGTTAATTTTATAACTGCAACTGAGTGGTATTGGTTTTTATTCTTGGCTCTTTTACATGTTCCACTGATTCCCTTATCTATTTTAACTCTTACCAAATATTTTTAAACCATTACTTGGTAATATAGTTTATAATAATATTACATATAATATATAACAATTCAAGACTTGAAAGAACTTTTCCCATTTTGTTTCTATTTACTGAGATCCTACCAGGGGTCGGGTACCTGTGACCTACAGGCCACATGTGACCCTCTAGGTCCTCAGGTGAGGCCCTTTGATTGAATACAAACTTTACAGAACAAATCCTTTTATTAAGGACCACACCCCTGTTAAAGTAACCTTTGCTTTCTTCAAATGATCTTTGATATTATTTTGTTTTATTCTTTACAATGATACCCTTGTCTGTTTGATTGATGTAGCACTAAATCTATAGAACAAATTAAGGTATATTGTCCTTTTAATTATGCTGGCAAAGTCCAAACAAGAAGAATAACTCAGTCCAATCATCTGTCATTGTTTATTTAATTTTTGCTCTTTTGGGGGGCAAGAGAAAGGAAAGCTGGGCAATTGGGATTAAGCGACTTACCCAAGGTCACATGACTAGTAAGTGTTAAGTGTCTGAGGCTAGGTTTGAACTCATCCTCCTGACTCCAGGGTCACCTCTCCATTCACTGTGCCACTTAGCTGCCCCTGTCATTATTTCTTTAAAGAGAGGTGTTTTTTTTCTTTTTTCTTTTTTAATTTTATGGACAGAGACCTTGAAGATATTTTGATAGCTTGAGTACCTTATGTTTCATGAATCGATGTAAGATATTATTTCCATTGCTAACTCGAATCTCCAATCATTCTCCCTCCTTTCCCAAGGAATTGAGAACCAGGCTCGCTCATCTTCCTCTCCTCCCCAACACCTGCTCTTTTACTAGGAGATGTTGATATTTGTGTAGATGTATTTCCTCACACTCCCTGACCTTCCATTTCCCTTAACCTCCTTACATTCTATGAACTTCTCCTTCTCTCCATCACACAGAAGTGATAGTACACAAAATCTCCCCTGCCACAATTGTGCAGCTTCCTTGATTAGAAACTATTTTCCTATTTGATCATCACCTCCTGTTTTTCTCCTTCTCCCTGTTTTAACCTTCCTACATCTATTTTTTACCCTCATCAAGGCTTCCATTTTTTTCAGTATTTCTCAAGTAATTATCCTTTATTTTACTCTCTTCCTCTTCTAACTTTAAACCAATAATTAGCCATTTCAACTCTGTGTTGTCCTCTGCTCTTGAGTGCTGTTCCTTTGTCCTATAATTATATTTCTCTTGACAGACCTCAGCCCTGGATTTCTCCTGTCATTCATTTATTTCCTTTACTCTTTTACTACTGCTGAACTGCTTTATGGGAATCTAGAGCAAATCTGATAACTGTAGCTAAGTACATTATAAATTCAACTTATCCAACCTCAACTGGTTTCTTACTGCAGCAAGGCAGTCCTTTGATTCCTCCCTAATTCAATCCCCACCAAAGATTCTTAAACATTTCTCTTTCCCCTATGCCTCTCTCAGATGGGAACCCAAGATTGTCTCCAATTAATCCTGAATATATCCTGCTTTACGTTGCTATTCAAATATTGTCTCCCAACTTTAGACTGTGAGTTTCTTTAGAGTAGGGACCATCTGCTGCCTTTTTCTGTATCCCCAGTGCATGTTGTTGTCACTGTTGTTCAGTCATCCATTACCCCCTTTGGGGGTTTTCTTGACAGAAGTGCTGAAAGAGCTTGCCATTTTCTTCTCTAGCTAATTTTACAGATGAGGAAACTGAGGCAAGTAGGGCCATAGAGCTGGTAAGTATGTGGGCCTTTCCAACTCCAGGCATAGCACTTTATCCTTTGTACTGCCTAATTGGCCTCAGAACAAATAGGCCAATTGGGTGGCCCATGTAATGCATGAAAACTAATCATTTAACACACAGTGGTTTATAGGTTGATAGTGGAATATTATTGCCTCATAAGAATCAAAGTCTTCCTGACTTCAGGCCCAGCTGTCATAGGCACTACTATGTATATGTATTTATTATATACACATATACATATATATGTATATGTAAACGTATATGTATGTGTGTAGTTCTTTTATAAACCTTAAAATGCTACATTGATGTTAGCTATTTTTTTCTTATTAATAAAACAATATAACTGATAATATACAGTATAATACTATGTCAGAAATAAATGGTAATATTTTCTTATGCAAACTCATCAGTAATATAAAAATAAATAATTTAAGAGTTGATACTAAGTGGGAATGGGGTAAGGTAGAGTACACACATCATGAAATAATAATAACATAATTATATAAGATATAATACTTTAAAAGTTTGCAAAGCATTTCAGATACTTCATCTCATTTGAAGCTCACAATAATCCTATAAAGGCTACAAATGTCATTACCTCCATTTTACAGATAAGGAAACTGAGGTGCTCCAGCATTAGTGATTTGCCTGTAGTAGGTTACACAGCTGTTGCGGAGAGCTTGCATTTACTGAGAAGTGGGTAGACATTATAAAATCACCATTCATAAAGGGAGATTGAAAGGTTATATAATTCATTCTTTTGTTTTCAGGCAAGCTTGCACCTAAACTATCTAATTAAGACAAAGAAACCACTGTCTTTAATGTTTCAAGCCAAATTAACCTATTATCACCATGAGTAACACATTCTAGTGTCTCATAGTTCTTCCCATTGTGTAACTTAAATCTTTTGTATTTCATCCTTCCTTATGTTTTTATAATTGGCAGTAGAGAATTTATGAGGAGATGTAAGGGAAATGACTTTAAATTTACATATTCTTTCATCAAATACTTAGAGAAACTGTGGTATAGTGGGGAGTGGGGAATGGAACCTGTGGAGAAGATCATATTCACAACACCAGCACATATAATTACTATTTATGTGACCACAGCCACCCAAAGTCATCTCTTTGAGCCTCGGTTTCCTTTTTTGTAAAACTGGAATAAGAATTCTTACCCTATTTTATTTATAAATCTTGGTCCATTCTAGGCCAATAGTGTATGCTATCTTGGGATGTAAGCTATCTTGGCTTTCATTCAATCCAAGTGCTGCTGAATTCCTCTAAGTGTATACCCAGAATCTGAAG
>JAQQSW010006867.1:0-13844 GCA_028646575.1 Pseudocheirus occidentalis | reverse complement strand
ACCTGACTGAAGAAAATAACACCTTAAAAATAGATTAACTCAAATGGTAAAAGAGGCCCTAAAGCCAATGAAGAGAAGAATGCCTTAAAAAGTCAAATTTGCCTGATGGAAAAAGAATCTCAAAAACTTTCTGAAGAGAATAATTCCTTCAGAATTAGAGTGGAACAAATGGAAGCAAATGACTTTATGAGAAATCAAGATGCTATTAAACAGATGCAAACAAATAAAAAATAGAAGGCTATGTGAAATATCTCATTGAAAAAACCACTGACCTGGAAAATAGATCCAGGAGAGACAATTTAAAAATTATTGAACTACTCGAAAGCCATGATCAAATAAAGAACCTAGAAAGCATCCTTCAAGAAATTCTCAAGGAAAATTGCCCTGATATTTTAGAACCAGAGGGTAAAATAGAACTTGAAAGAATTCACCAATCACCCCTTATAAAAGGTAACAAAAGAAAACTCCTAGGAATGTTAGGTTCTGGAGTTCCCAGATCAGGGAGAAAATATTACAGGTTGACAAGAAGAAACAAGTTGAATACTGTGGAAACACAATTAGGATAACCCAAGATCTAGCAGCTTCTACATTAAGGGACTGAAGGGCCTGGAATATGATATTCTGGAGATCAAGGGAGCTAGGATTAAAACCAAGAATCTCCTACCCAGAAAAATTGAGTATAATATTCCAGGGGAAAATATGGTCATTCAATGAGGTGGAGCATTCTTGCTGAAAAAACCAGAACTGAATAGAAAATTTGACATTCAAATACAAGAAGCATGAGAAGGTAAACAGGGAAAAGAATTCATAAGGAACTTATCAAAGTTGAACTAATTTACATGCCAACATGGAAAAATGATAATTGTAACTTATGAAACTTTTCTCTGTATAAGTGTAGTTGAAGGGAATATAAATGTATATATACACATATATATGCATATACGTGTATATATGTATGTATATATTCACATATGTCTATAAAGGAAGGTATATATGTGTAGGACTACATATGTGAGTATGTGTATATATGTGAACATAAACAGAGGGCGCAGGATCAATTCAATAGGATGGATTAATATTACAAAAGGTGAAATTGAGAGGTGGGAGAGGAATAGTATGAGAGAAGACAGGGAGAGACAGAAAGGGGTTAATTTTCTCATATAGAAGAGGCAAGGGATAACTGTTATAATGGAGGGAAAGAACAGGAAGGCAAAAGGGAATGGATTAACCTTACTCCCATTGAATTTGGCTTAGGGAAGGAATGACACACTCTAAACTGAGTATACTTGGCCTACAGGAGAGTAAGGGGGAAGGGAGTGAGATGGGGAGGATGGAGGGGAGGGCAGGTTGAGGGGAGGATTGTTAGAAGCACACACTTCTGTAAAGGGACAGGGACAAAGTAGAGAATAGAACAAGTAGGGGGTGGAATAGGAAGGAGGGAAATATAGTCAATCTTATAATATGTCCATTATGGAGATGCTCTGCATAACTACACATGCATGGCCTGTATTGAATTGCTTGTCTTTCCAATGGGGGTGGGTGATGAGGGAGGAAGGGATAGAATCTAGAATTTAAAGCTCTAAAATAAAATGTTAAAAATATGTATGCTCATTAGGCTAAACCCTTCAAGAGCAGGAGCCATTTAGTTTTGTATTTCCCCAATGACTAGTATAGAATATTACAAATAGTAGGCATGTAATATATGCTAAATGAATGAATAATGAATTAGCACAAAACCTGAATGAGCTGGGAAAATACAAAGACCTGAAGATCATCCTTTGGTCTTCTCTTCTACCAGGTAAAAAAAAGATAACAATTCCTTCAACTTTCACAGTTGTTTCCTGATGATAATGATGATGATGATGATGATGATGATGATGATGATGATACATTTTGCACAAAGTGGAATGCTCATTAATCCCATCTTTTGTATTTTTATTTTTCATTTGTAAAAGGCCATACAATTCCTTCTCTCCCTATTCTAGTTTATTTGACTCATCACCACCAAAACAATCTTAATAAAGGATCTGAATACATCACTCTTTTGCTAAAAAAAAAAATTGCAGTGGTTCCCTTCTGCAGATAAGATAAAACATACATTCTTTGGTCTGTCATTGAAGCTCTCCACAATCTTTCTCTCCTTACCTTTCCAGCAAAATTTCACACTACTCTTTCCCCTCTGTGAACTCTATATTCTAGCCAAACTGGATTACCAGCTGTTCTCTGAACTAGGCATGGTCATCTCCACCATCCATACATTCACTTTGGGAATCCTCTTGTGACTGAAGCATATTCCTTCTTCACCTTCACCTATTGAAAATCTTTCAAGGTTCAACTCAAGTGGCACCTCTCCGTGTTGTTTCCTCTGATCCCCTAAAATAAAAGTACTTTCTCCTTAGAAAAAAATATGTGTATATATATATATATATATGTATGTATGTATATTATTATCATTATTATTATTTACATGCAACTGGGAAATAAGATATACAGGTACTAGGGTAGGGAGATCCATCTTGTCCTACTAGAAAGTTAGAGGGGTGATGGGAGAGCATATAGGAGAGAACAGATTGGGGGAGAGGGTCTACAGTGGGATAGCTGTTTGGGGGTGGTGGGTATGTGAAAGATGGGGAGAAAATTTGTAACTCAAAATCTCATGGAAATGAATGATGTAAACTAAAAATAAACAAAAGTTTAAAAAAAAGGAAAGAACACTAGAACTATGACTCCTCTGAGTTACCCCTAAAGGCATAGGACAGAGCATAACAGATACAATCCAGGGATCCTAACTCACAAGTTTAAGTGTATGTTGTAGGGAAGTGGCCAAGATGGGGTTAGTACAACAAGATCATAGAAGTATTGATTTGGAGCTGAAAGGGACTTCAAAGGTCATAAAATCTGATCCCCTCACTTGACAGATGAGGAAACTAAGGCACCACAAAGTCAAGTGACTTTCCCAGGGTTATCAAGTCAGTAAATGTCTAAAGTAGAGTTTGAAACTATTTCTTCCTGACTCCAAATCTAGTACCATCTTCACTATATCAGGATTGCTACTTACTTTTGTTCATTCACCTGGGGCTAAATGATACCACTAGAAGGAACTCAATAGTATAGCTAAATATTATGAAATCTCAGGGGGCAAAATCTGAAGGCTTGAGGTAGGTGGTTAGGTAGATGGTGATTTCATCACTACTTCTACCTTAAGATGGGAGATTCAGAAAAGAAAGGAATATTAGATAAATGAGTATCTAAGAAGGTGGTATCTATGAATGGGATTTGTATTCCTGTACCCATAGCTCAAAATAGGAATGATAGACTTGGTAAGCAATGGAGTGTGTCTGACAAAGGATGTCAAACAAACAAACAAACTTACTTACCTGAAGTATTGCAAATCTAGTCAAGCGTTCTTTAATCTGAAAAGAGAGGAGAAGAAAAAAAAATAGCCCACAAAGACCTTATAAGCCTTGTATCCCAGAGAGTACCTAGCAAGACACTGGTAGAAGAACAATATCAGGGACATATTCATTTATAAAAGATAATATCCAAGAAGAAAGCCATCACTTCTAGCCAAGAAGACTGCTTCGATGGAAGGCAAACTGGTCAATTCCCACATGCATATCTTCTCTAGCAAAACCCTGATGTTTGCACCAGACTAAATCAAGAAATCTAGTAGGAAATAACATTGACTTCTTTCAGTCTGGAACTACATGAGGTATCAGTCTGAAGCTGAAAAGTAATAGGAAATGGACCTGATTGAGCTGTCACCTGTCTGACTAGAGATAGTTAATGACATGTGTAACATATAAGGCAATATGATTGGTAACAACAAGTGGAGAGATATGATTGAGAAAGCCCAGGATCATCATTAAAACCCCAGGTAAAGACCTTGGAAGTGTCAGGAATGAAAGCAACAGGCATCAAATAGCACTGTATTACATCACTCAGATCCCAGGCCCAGAGGTATCTGAGATACCTAACAGTCTGTCCTGAGATACCACAGAGGGCTCTGAAGATTTTAGTGCTCCAAATCTCAAAGTTGCAGGGAACTCTAAGAGAGATTGAAGTTAATGGAGGAATTCAAGAGATCTAGGTTAAGATGAAGCAGGGCTCACTTGGGCCTGGCACAAAACTTCCATTTAAGAATTAAAGCTGGAGAGATCAATAAATCAAATAATGCACTGACCAATTAGATCTCAAAAAATAAAGATAGAATAACTTCATAATTACTGTAAGCAGAAATTTAAAGAGCAATACAGATTTGCCATAAGAACTATATGAATACTTAAAATATGAAGGAAGAGATAAAAAAGGAAAAGTACTAAAGAAAATAATTAGGTGTTATTAGCTAAGAAGATAAAGTAAATCTTAACCCAGTAGTGGACTCCCTGAAAACCAGAACAGACTAAAAAGAAAACAATGACAACATAAGACAGCAAAAAAAAAAAAGAATCCAAGAGGGTTTTTTTTTTGAGAGAGAAAGAGAATAAAATGCAAGATACCTGCTATTAAAATAGGTCAAGGAGAGACAATTTAGGAATGAGTAGGCTTCCTAAACGCTATGATTTTTTTTAAAGTAGACACTATGTTTCAAGAAATTATAAATAAAAACTGTCTGGATCTTTTAGAATCAGAAGACAAAGGCTACAAAGAAATCATTAATGATTTCTTGAAAGAAACTCCTAAAGAAAAAGTCCCAAGAGTTCAATTTATCCACTTCGGACTTTCTTCCTCCCTTCCTCTCTCTCTGTCTCTTCCTTTCTTCCTTTCTTCCTTCCTTCCTTCCTTCCTTCCTTCCTTCCTTCCTTCCTTCCTTCCTTCCTTCCTTCCTTCCTTTCTTTCTTTCTTTCTTTCTTTCTTTCTTTCTTTCTTTCTTTCTTTCTTTCTTTCTTTCTTTCTTTCTTTCTTTCTTTCTTTTCTCTACATAGTATTTGTCCCACCAAGTTAGTTTACTTAGCTGATGGATGAATTCCTCACCATCTTGGGGGCTACAAAATCTGGCAAAGAACTCTGGCTCCTGGCCCTCTGGTGGCTTGCCATTCTTTTTTTTGAGGTACAATTGGGGTTAAGTGACTTGCCCAAGGTCACACAGCTAGTAAGTGTTAAATGTCTGAGGTTGGATTTGAGCTCAGATCCTCCTGACTCTAGGGATGGCACTCTATTCACTGCACCTCCTAGCTGTCCCTAGGTGGCTTGCCATTCTGACCTTGTGAGCTGCCTTCACTATTCCTCTACCTAAAAGCAGGAAAAAAAGTACAAAGGCAGAAAATCTGATCTGTATTCATGGGCCACATGTCAACCCCAGGTTAGGAGAACCTGGGGCCTCTCTCTCTTAAGAGGCATCTAGTATATGTTTCTCAATGAAATGCAGCCATAGAGGAAAGAGTAAGAGGCTTGGTTTGGCTTTTTTGAATACACTCCAGTTCCAGCTCAGCAGACAATCAAAAATCCCACAACTATTTAGAGAATGTCTACATATGCTTTAAAATCCATGTGGGGATTATATTGCCTACATGTTTTGTGCATGCTTGAAAGAACTTGGCTTGTCACTCCCGTTATAGAAATTATTAACTATTCATCAAGCTTTTGGTGAAGAGCTATTCTACACTTGGCTAGGCTGGTCCTTGGATGGTAGACATAGTTGACTGCTGGGACCATACTCATAGCCTTTTTGGCATTTGTGTTTCTATCACATATTTTCAAGAATCTGGGTTCATGTCAGTATCTCAAAGCAACAGATCATGGAAGACCCTGAAAATAGGTGACAATAACAATAATGATAACAGTTTTGTTAATGATCATTTATATGAAAACATTAGCAGGCCTCTATTTCCTGGTTTGAATGTACAGCATTGACCTATGTAATGGGAATCTGAAGGTCTTTCCTGCCCCTGGACCCTTTGATAGGCTTAAGTGGCTTTGAGAATGTTCCCTGATTTGAAAGTATGCTCTTCCCCCTAATAGGCTGAATGTGGTCACATGGAGCCTGTGGCAGGAGGCTTGTTTTTTGGGAATGGCTGCACCTTGTTACTTTGTAATTGGATAGTGGGTCAAGAGGGCTGTGGGGCGGCTAGGTGGCGCAGTGAATAGAGCACTGGCCCTGGAGTCAGGGGGACCTGAGTTCAAATTCGATCTCGGACACTTAGCACAAAAACTAGCCGTGTGACCTTGGGCAAGTCACTTAACCCCAACTGCCCTCCAAAAAAAAAAAAGCAAAAAAAAAAAAAGAGGGCTGTGACATTCTTTGACCTAGGCTATATATACGCCCTGATGTGAGGTTTGCTTTGGGGCTCACTTTGAGAAGAGTTGTGTGATTTGGCCAGAAGAGACTCTGGGAAGCCATTAAGCCCCCCCGCTTTGAAAAACCCAGATGTTGATGCTTCCCTCTCTGGTAACTTGAATAGGTAACGGATATGATGGTCAGATGGTTTGAAGCCCTTCTGCTGATCTGTTTCTTGGTCTGCTTGTAATGTGTTTGTATTCTCTGGAGTTCAGGGTGCTGACTTTTTCCCCATGAACTAGGTAAATGATATGTTTGTTTGATTAAAGAAAGATTGTTGACCCATTTTGAGTCTCTTTCTTTTAGAAAAGCGGATCTAAGAACCTGTGCTAGCAGCTGCCCTAGGTATGCTAGAGTGATTGCTGATACAACCTGATTCATGCCTCAAAGCAATTCATTTGTGGCACTTGGATTATAGTGAGATAAATAAAGTCTGCCTCATTCGTTATATCACTGTAATACTTAATATATTCATTGTCTTTCAAAAGTAGGCCTCAATAAATGTTTACTGAAGGAATGAATTCCTAAATCATATTTAACTAAATAAGTATTTTCTACCCACGTGTTACATTTTGCCTTTATGAATCAGTTTGGAATTCCCCCTTCAAGGATTTCTATGTAATGTGCTAGTGGGTGTGACTAACAGAAATATTTAACTGATTATTTAATTTCTTTGAGCAGAGGACAGACTTGTTCAGGATTTTATAAGTATTGTATTTTTTTACAGATACATCATAGATTAATAGACCTGTGAAATCCTTTCCAATGCTTATATTCTATGTGTCTATGCACTGATGATTTCCAAACAACTTGGGCTGAGAGGTTAAGCAATGTTCCCAAAGTCATATAGGCAGTGAGTATTAGAGTTGAGATTTGAACCCAGGCTCTTTTACTCCAGAGCCAGGGCTTTTTTTTTTTTACCATGCAATATTACCTCTCAGAGTATGAGAAGAGCAAAACAAATCAATCAACAAAAGTATATTAAATGCATTTTATGTGATAGACACCAAGTATACAAAGAAAAAACTGAAAAACTTCATGATCTCAAGGAATTTTTATTCTACACTAGGAGAAAGCATTTACCTATATCAATATATATAAAATACATATATGATTTAAAAATATTACAGGGAAAAAGCATTAGTAGCTAAAGAGATCAGAATAGATTCATCATAGAGAATGAGATTTGAAGGAAAGAAAGAATTCTAAGAGGCAGAGGCAAAAACGGAGTGCCTTCTAGGCACAGGGGACATAGGCAATGTAAAAACAAGAGGTAATAAGCTACTTTTCCTGCATATAGAATAGTAAGATGTCCAGTTTGACTGGGTGGGAGAGTGCATGAAGGGAAATGATGTAAAAATATAGTAGGAAAGGTAGGTCAGAGCTAATTTGGGTAGGACTTTAAATATCAAATAGAGAAGTTTATATATGACAAATCATTGTGTTTACATCCCACATGTGTATATTAAATTATATGAATCTAGGGCTGAAAGGGACCTCAGAGGCCCACCATTTTACAGATGATGAAAGTGAGAGATTAAGTGACTTGCCTAGGATTACACAGGTTGTGTCAGAGGTAGGATTTGAACCCAGGTCCTTTGACTTCAGAGTTTGTACTCTGTCTACCATATCATACTGCCTCCCTGTAGTCCAATTGCCCCGCCTATCTTGTCCATCTTGAAGTGTACATCTTCCATGAATGAGATAACAGATGTCTGGCACTGCAGAGCTAGTAATAGTAGTCTTCAATAAAAATCTTTGTTCTAACTTGTGTTTTCCCTCTGATACAGTATATCAGTCACTCAATATCTCCCCTCCTTGGAGCTTAGTATTTCTTAATTAAATGAAGCCAAGGAGCAAAGAGTAAGAGAGGCTTGCTTTGGCTTTTTTGAATGCACCCCAGTATGAGCTCAGAAGTCAATCAAAAGTCCCAGAACCATTTGCAGTGGTTCTCAACCTTCCTAATGCCGCAACTCTTTAATACAGTTCCTCATGCTGTGGTGACCCCTAATTATGAATTTATTTTCATTGCTACATCATAACTGTAATTTTGCTACTGTTATGAATCATAATGTAAATATCTGATATGCAGGATGTATTTTCATTGTTACAAATTGAACATAACCCACATGTTGAGAACCACTAATTTAGAGAATGTCTGCGTAAGCTCTAAAGTCCATTTAGGGATATCATTTGTACATCTTGTGCATGCTTGAAAGGGCTGGGCAAATAACCTTATTCAAATTCCTAATCATCTGGACAGAAGCTGCCTTGTCAGACCGATAGGGCAAGAATGATTGTCATTGTACACCAGTGCCCCACCTATATAGAGATTTAGGGATAAGCATGACCCAGAGCATGCTCACTCAGGCCATACACCTAACACAAAACAGTAAAGGTCAATGATTTTAGAATGGATTGAGTTTTAATGTAGTAGGGACTAAATAGGAAAATATGTCTTTTCTTGTGTCTGCTTCAGATTTTTTCTTCAATAGTTGCTCTGAAAGGATTGTGATAACCAGAGAGCTTAGATCTTAAGGCTCAGGGAAACCTCCCCTCTTAGATTTGCTTAGTATGGAAGAGACAGTGATTAAACTAAATGCACACTCCTGAGATGAACTGATAATTAAGAAACAGAATCAAGACCCCTTGGAAGTGAAACCATATCTAGTATTGTCTTGCTTGCTCAACCCATGCCACCTCTGGGAAAGATGAACAAAAGTTGGTTTACAATAGTGTTTATGAAATTTTTAAAGAAGTCTGGTGAGAAAATCTCGACTGTTCTTAGTTGAATTTCCAGACCTTAAACTTGTCTGTCACTTTGGGAAATTGATGCAAGAAACTGAAAGGAACTCAGACTGGAAGTATAAACACTGGATGTATTGGCATCGATCTGTTATTATTTATGCTATGCTGATAAAACTTTGTGTAAAAGTATGTAAGTTCTAATGGTCCTATATAAGTTCTAAGGGTCCTTTCTCCAACTCCTATTTACACTGAAATGTTGGTTCCCCCAGAACAGTGGTAACTACATCTCCCCTTCTGGGAACTAGGAGTACTCAGAATGACAATAGGGTTCTTCTTTAATGTTATTGACTTGAACTCTCATTCTTGGGCTTTTTCCTCAAAATCAGTTATTCCCCAGTATAATTTAATTTTGTAATATCAATTAGATTTTTAAAAGGGATCTTTACATGACAAGGAAAAATATGCCAAGAATTAAAAGTCCAAAGTATCATTCTTAACTAGGGACACACTCTCCCCTATACCACCTTGGGTTTCTGGAAGAGTGGGCCTGATTAAAAAAACAAAAAACAAAAAACCCTTTTTCCTTTAGGAAGGCCTGCTTCAATTAAACTTTTTCCTTTTTACTACTCCTATCTTTAGTGAGCATTGTGTGTGTGTGAAACAAATGCCATTTAAATTTTAATTTAATTTAATTTTTTTTAAACCATAAAAAGAAATACTTTATTTGGGACAACTTGAATCCAACAACAGATTAAAAAAAAAATTCCAGGGGATGGGATTGGGGAAAGGTGTCCATGAAGCAAATGACTTCCACAGGAATAGAAATAATTGAAATCAGTTTGAAAAATTCCTGAAATGAGATGTTTCTAAAAGAAAGGAGCAAATCTTTCTTCCTTTGAGGCAGGGCAAGCATTCAGAGACACTTCATAAATAAGATTATCTTGCTCTTCAGGAAGAGAGAAGAGACATGCTGTTTTTGAAACACATTTAAATACCCTATCCTCTGCTGTGACCAAGTGGTGGAGAAATCACTCTTCAACAGTACAGTCTAGACATCAAGCAATAAAATCCAAAGGTCTGTTGGATCCACCTTTTCTATTCATATATTGCCTGTACTTCCTCTTTTGAGACACATTTATGGCATATGCATTTACAGAATCATCAACTTTTTTTCCCTTTTGTGGTGTCAAAGGAAGCAAATCCCATTAATTTCATCATTTCAATTTCTTCTTCTGTTTTGCCTTCCAAGTCTTCCTCTGTAATTTTATGTTCTTTGCTTTTTGTTTCTTTAGTTTCTTTCTTCTCATCGTCCCTTCTTTCTTTTAGCCGGGAAGGAGAGGAAGGAAGATCGGTATCTTCTTGGCGATCTGGACCTCCTTCTAAGTGGAGAGTGAGAACGACTCCTCCTATCTCTCTCTTGTGATCGGGACTGTTCTCGGAGCCTTCTCTCTCTTTCTCTGGATATAGAACGGGATCACCTACGTTCCCTCCAAAGGGAACAGCTCCTGCTCCGGCCGATGACCCGCCCCTGGTGCCGCCGACACCGCCAGGGTCAAGGGGAGAAGGCGAAGGGCCAAATGCCATTTTTAAAAGGTCAGTATTATATCAGTGCTATCAGTCATGGAATACTACAACTTCTGAAGAATTGACATTAAGTATCACTCAGGTATAGCAGAAAGGTATTAGCAAACTAGCACATAACAAACAAGGAATTTGGAAGGAAAAGTGGAGTAAAATATATCACTTAACAAATGTATGAATAGAAACATGATCCAAGACGGTAGGACAGGTAATAACCATTTTCCAGAGTGATTGATAACCAGTGGTCAGCATGTAGTATTGGTACTCTCCAGAAACAGCAAGTGACAGAGGGAAAAAAATCCAGAAAAGTAAAGCACTCAATACATATGGGCATAGTTAGGCAAAACAAATCCCCACATTGGCCACATCTAAAAATTCGTGTCTCTCCCTGCATTTAAGTTCATTACCTCTCTGACATGAGGTGAGTGGCACGTTTCATTTTCATTCTTTTGGACTTACAGATTATCATTGCATTGAACAGTGTTCAAAAGTTCAAAAGCCTTTCAAAGGCTCCTCCCCTCTCCTTTTCCCTATTATATCATCATTGTGTAGCTTTTCTTCTAGTTCTATTCACTTCTCTCTGTATTAGTTCCTTGGGATCTTCCACGTTTCCTCTGAAAGTGACCATTTCATCATTTCTTATGGCACAATAATATTCTATTACATTTACATAACACAATGTTTAACTATTCCCCAGTAGAACATTCCCTTAGTTCCAAATTTCTGGCTATCACAAAAAAAGTTGCTATAAATATTTTTGTGTATGTCACTCTTTTTCTTCTTTCTTTGATTTCTCCAGCATATAGGCCTAATAGTGGTGTATCTGGGTCAAAGGATATCCATAGTAGGTTAACTTTTTGGCTTTAGTTTGGTTTCTAGAATGGCTGGACAAATTCACAACTTGACCCGTGCAACAGTTTTCCCATAGCAGGTGGCCTCAAACTTGAAGTAGTTAATGTAAAACATATGACCTACAAGTTTACTTCCAAATGGAATATTGGTGAAGGACTTGGCATCCTGACTGCAGGGTCAAACCTCTACTAAGCACTTGTTTGCTCACCTGTCTGTATTGTCAGGGACTTCAGTTTCTAGACCTCTGTTGTTTCTTCAACTAAGTCAGGAAAGAATTATTGTTCATCCTTTGTTCTGAAGAGGACCAGTGACATCATGAGGGCAATGGCCTGACTTACATATGAGTTAGATTTAAGTGAGGCAGAGCTTCAAAATCATCAGCCTCACTCCCTCCTCCAGAGTCATCAGAGCCCAGTGGCAAGACAAGCATCAAGATGATTGGCAATGGCCCAGCATCAGGAAAGAATAGACATAGCAAGGACAGAAGCAATAGGAAGCCCATTCGCAAGTCACATGTCCGTCTGGATGGGGAGACTATGCAATTAGCACTAGTCTTCTCTCTTTACCTAGAAGCTTGCAGGAATCCTTGCCTCTTTACTCAAAAGCATCCATAGAGGAAACAGAGACATACTGAGGCTCACTGTAGCTAGTTAGCAGTATTTGAATGACATACCTGACTCTGACTCATCCCTCATTCAAAAGGCCATTACTTCACCATGTAGTTTATGAATTGGAAATGGTCACAACTGTTCATGTTCTGAAGGGCAGAGCTACAATCCCTCATTGTGTGTCATCACACATTTCTAGAAGCACATTATATTAAAACCAGAGTGCTGAGTGTAGGAGGACAGCAGGTCAACAGCCTGACTAAACCTGAGGTTGATCAGCCTAGAAGTCTGGAATAATTTGTGATCAGGCTGGAACCAGATATGAAGGGCTTGAAACAGAAGAGCTTTTGTCTTATCCTGAAGACCACTAAAGCTTCTCGAGAAAGGGAGTGATGTGTTTTCTATTGTCTCAATTTACATTGTTGTAGCCATTGTGTATATTGTTTACCTGGATATTGTTTACTTCACTTTGCATTAATTCATCTAAGTTTTTCCATTACGCCTGTTTTTGAAAGGAATAGAATAAAATAGTTTTAATTTAAAAAAGAAATCACAAACAAGGATTTGGTGCTCCAGAGATTGTTCATCTACCACTCTGCTCCCTAGCCTGGGATTTAGTGGGGAAGTTCTCATTAAGATGCTGCTCTATATTGGTTAAGCAATAGGATTCTAGATTTCAAGGAAATCCTCATGTGTTTGGGTCCTTTTCATAGTACTTTCAAGTTGGAAGGGCCTTCAAGGTCATCTGGTCTAACTCATACCCAAAGGAAGAATTCCCTAAATAAAAATTCTGGCAAAACAGATTATCACTTCTTAGTAAGAAGGAACTCTATTTACTGAAGTAGCCAATTCCACTTTTAGAAAACTCAAATTGGTAAGAAATTGCTCCTTATGTTTCTCTTTCTCCCTGAAATTTCCATCTATTGTCTTCTAGGCCCAAACAAAACATGTTGGATGCCATTTTCAAATAATAGTCCTTCAAATATTGGAAGATAACAATCAGGACTTGCTGGTGGGGGGGGGGGCGGAGCCAAGATGGCAGCTTAGAAGCAGCAAGGTCCTACAGCTCCCATACCACCACCCTAAACACCCATAAAATATGAGCCCAAATAAAGTCTAGGACTCTCAGACTCACACAAAAATACAGAGAACACATCTCTCCCTGAAGGCAGCTCGGCAACAGGGGCTCATCGGTGGCCAGGCCCGGGCGGTGGGAAGTAGTCTGGCTGAGCTGAGCCAAGCAGGCACCGGAGCCAGTCTGCAGGAGACATCTACAGCCTCCAGCACCTCTACATCTGCCAAGGTGTGAGGAACTAGACGGAAGAGGGGCAGCTCGCACCAGAGCAGAAAAGAGACCCGGCCAGCCCAAAACTGCAGCCATTGCCACCCTAGGCCCCAGGGCGGCCTGGAGGAGTGAGCCTCCCAAGTCTCTACTTCAAAGAAAATCTAAAGCACCTGCCTAAGGGAATCTTCAAATCCTCAGAGATCAGTTAGTGAAAGTGAAACTTTGAAATTTAATTTGGGGTTGGTAAAGCAGTTGGCCAATCTGCCCTCAGGGCAAGGAAGCAGTGGGAGAAGGGAACTGCTGGAACCGTCGGCCCCCACCAGGCTGCTTCAGAGCCCCTGGCCTGTGGACTCCACAGTGGGGCTGAATCGATTGATCAGGGCCAAGTGCTCTTGCGTTGAGTAGCCTGGATCTGGATCGTGGTCTTGGGTGGTGGTCCTGGGGTGCACTTTCAGCAAGCCAAAGCTGGGGGGTCTTGCAACACCCCCCTAAT
>JAQQSW010006866.1:0-13845 GCA_028646575.1 Pseudocheirus occidentalis | reverse complement strand
CTACTGAACATACAAAAATATTCTCTTTTGGTATTTAAGTTCACAATAAAAATAAAATGAAAATGTCTCCCTGTTCCCTAACCTTCTTCACAGTTCTGTCTTGTCCCTGTGCATATTTCCACATGATTCTACCCAACTTCTTCTTCATCAATGCTTCAGTTAGTGGGTTATATAAAGAAACAACTTTTGGGGTAGGAAAATAGCACTTTCTCTCTTGAGATATTTGAATCTTTTAGAGTTTTCTAGCAAATACTAAGTTTACTGTGACAGCAAATGCAAGAATGCAATAATTATTCAGTATTATTGATTAATTAATGATTACAGAAATAATGACTAGAGCTGTAATTCCCATGTTATAAGGGAACTTTTAGATAAGAAAACTCTTTCAACATGTGTGGGACAGAACCTCCTCTACCACTTCAAATTGTAGAGTTACCTAGAACACTGAGAGCTTAAATGACTGGTTTGGGGTCACACAGCCAATGTTTGTCAGAGATAGAACCTGAGATCCATCTCTCAAGTCACTACAGGTTTCTCAATTCAATGGTTAGACTCATTTACACATAGAATATCAGAGCTAGAATGTGATCTCAAGTGATCTAACTCAAGCCTGCCATTTTGTAGGTGAAGAAACTGAGGTTCAGAAATATTAAATAACCTTCAAAGTTATGCAGCTAATTAGTAGCAAAGCAAAGATGAGAAAACAGGTAGCTTGACTCCAGCTTTCACCTGCCTAGACTCTAGTTTTAATGTGTAAGATTGTTAATTTCATACCCCACAGACCTTAGAATCTGTGAAGTATTGCGAAATCCTATCATCTTACACTCTATAGAATATCAGCAACCTATATCTAAACACAGGAATAGCAATAACAGCTCAAACAAAAGCAATAATTTTAAGTAATAGTCATTTTATAGCACATTCAGGTTTGCAAAGCACTTTATAAACATTAGCTCATCTTATATGCTCAATTGCATCCAACAAAAAGTGGTCCCCCAGCCTCTGCTTGAATAACTCCAATGGAAGTCCATTACACTTTGTCATAGTTCTAATAATAAGGGAAGATTTTTTTTGTGGGGGAGGGTTTCTCTCAGAAGCTACCTCTCAGTAGCTTCTACCAATTAATTGTAACCTCTGTGGCTATGTGAACAAGTCTAATCCCGTTCAACAGCCCTTCAGAAGCTTACAGATAGCAGTCATGTTACTCCTTAAGTCTTTTCTTCTGCTGGAATAACAACCTCAACTCACAACATGCTCCAGTTCCCTCACCATCTATATCACCTGTTAAATTCTTTGGTTTACGAGAGAGAATGGCCACTTTTTATAGATCTTAATACCTTCTTAGGCACTAGAAGGTGCTCATAATGACAATTAACTCCTAACCCCGCAACAACTCAATTTAGGAGTCCAAATTATTCTAGGGGATGAAATCGAATATTATTCAAAATATTAAAATTTGAAATTTGCTATGTCTAGCTGACTTGCCCACCTAATTAATAAATTAAAGCAGAATGCACGGGTTACATGATTTACTGAGAATAAAATAAAGTGAAAAGAAATTAGAGCCCTCTTCCACAGAAACAGATGCTACTAACAATCCAACTTTCATAGCCCTCTATTCAGCTCCCTCCCAGATCGTCATTTGTAGACAAGGAAATCCTTATTCCACACCTGCAGCACATGGAAAAGTAATGTTTGGAAGGGACTCGATCTCAGACTTATGAACTAAAAAGAAAAAGTATTTTCCCTTTGTTTACCAGGTAAAGGGATTCATAATAGTTGGCAGTTCTTAGCAACTCCGGATTTCTCTTCTACTCACAGTTCCTGGTTTCCATAGCTGCTCCAAAATCCATTTCTTATTGCTGCTCGTGGTACTGTGGCTCCCATCTCTGTTCCTAGCAGCACCATCTCAGGAAAACTCAGCTACAAAGTCATAGAAAGAGAGGAAACTGAAAGAGAGAACATATACACAGTACAGAAAGCATCAGTGAATCCTATCATAGCACTAATTATTACACACACACACACACACACACACACACACAAAGATTCAAAGATTACTGGAATCCCATAATAGAGGTATTCAATTTTCCATATCTGAGTAATCAGCAACAGTTCTGTCGTTCTCCCTCTATTTGCCCATCATATTCTGGGCCTAGGATTTCTTCAGTAATGAAAAGACTAGCAGAGACTTCAGACTGCAGGTGCCTTTAATAAAAATGTCTTATCAATGGAGCAGCTAGGTGGCCCTGGAGGTAGGAGGACCTGAGTTCAAATTCAGCCTCAGACACTTAACATACACACAAAACTAGCTGTGTTACCTTGGGCAAGTCACTTAACCCCAATTGCCTTACCTTCCCCCTCCCAAAAAAAACTTCTTATCAAGAATTATGCCCATGTTTAAGCTAGTTTCTTTTATGAAAACATAAATTATAAAACAGAATAATTTTTTAAAACTGTTGTTTTCATGTAATATCACTTGTACACACATATTAACACATATACATGCATATTGCACATCCCCATCTACTTATCTCTCTAAATACATTCCTCAAAGTTCTTACTGTAACTTTTACAACACAACTCAATTCTATCTTACAACCATCTTGGTAATAATCAGTTTACTGTAGGCTTAGCTCATTCACTGTAAACAGGACCATGTTGAATTTATTTCAAATAAATGATACATTTTTTCTTCAACGTAAAGGAAACAACTAACACTTTACCCTGAACAAAAGAGGAAAACAGTTACTAATTTTAGTAATTATATAGAGTAAAGAATAAATATATTTTAGAATAATTCCCTAATTCTCATTTAATAAAGCAGAAAGAAATCTAGCTAAATAGTAATAAGGGCAAGGAGAATTACAGCTCCTCCTCAGAGATAAAGAAATATAAGACTTTGGAAAGAGGACTGACTAAAATGTACTGTAAAAGCCTCAAGGCTCAATACATATGTATGAAAAGGAAAGTGGTCTCCTCACTGTTGTGGTATGGGTCTCTAGCTAAGAATTTTTTTTAGGACTGAAAGAAGAAATTTTACAGGAGTAAACACTCACTCAGAATAAAATAAAGTGAGCTTATCTTTCTCTGGAAATAAATCCCTTCATAAAAGTACAAACAATGCCAAAATATATATAAAGACATCAGGAATTTTCCAAAGTATTTCAATTCAAAAGGTGATGGTGAAACAAAGGACAAGAAAGAAAAGGAGGATATAGAGACATACTGTCACCAATTTCCAGTGCAGCAGCAAATTTTGTTTAGCCACATCTTCCCTTAAGTGTGTCAGTGAGCCAGACAAGGTTCCAACAGCTGATGATTATATTCTTTACAGGGGATCAGCATCCTTCCCTTGCAAATCAGCTCTCAATTGGCCTAGAATGAACTTGCCCCATAAGAGACCAAAGTTCCTGAATTCCCATCCCATGTAGCTTCTGCTTCCCATGATCATTCAGTTCCTCTTTTCTCCTGGAGAAAAAAATATATACTTATCTGCTCTTTTGCTGATAAACAGCTATCTACAGAAAAGGTTTTCTCTCCTATACGTTTTTTAAATGATTCTGTTTTCCAATTCTCAGGGATCCTAGAGTAGTAATTGGCTAGAAGGGATGGCAGACATAAAACTAGAACACTCATCTTTCTTATCTCTGTTCTGGATGTTGAAATCTGGTGTTTGTAGGACCTACAGTTCTATAAGACAACAAAAACAAATAAAATGAACAGAAACATAATTTTCAGAAAGAGGCAGAGATCTATGCAGTGTAGGGATGTGAGACAAAATAGTGACAGGCAATAAATCAGAGGTAAGCAAAATAAACTATTAGTAGGAATTGAACTAACAAAGCATCCTAATAAGCTTTTTTTTTCAATATCTAAATCTATCTGACCACTGCTAAGCAGATTGACTTCAGGTGTATTCTTTGCTAAAAGAACCTTCCCCTAAAGGAGTTAAAGTTTTTCTTAGAACTTTCTGTAAATGAATGTTACCCTAGATTCAAGAGGTTCCTAATATTAGGGAGAAAGGGGACTCAACTTAGTGATACCCTTGTAGATGTGAGTATGTAACTATACATTCTCTAGCAAACAGTTTAAATTTGCTTACATTCACAAAGTAAAGATAGCATTTGCAGGGGCGGCTAGGTGGTGCAGTGAGTAGAGTGCCTGCCCTGGAGTCAGGAGGACCTGAGTTCAAATCCAGCCTCAGACACTTAACACAAAAACTAGCTGTGTGACCTTGGGCAAGTCACAACCCCAAATGCCCTCCAAAAAATAAAAATAAGAAAAAATAGAAAAATAAAAAAGAACTTTCTTTTCCTGGAATTCATTAGCTATAGCTCTAATGAAAATAGAGTAAACTTCCAGGAGCCAATATGGTGGAGTAAGCAGTAAGTTGCTCTCACCCTCTCTTATAGACTTTGAAAAACCTAGAGAATATTGCCCCAGAAAAAAATTCTGGAGTATTGGAGCCAGCAGAAAGAAGGGCTACAGCAGTCTTCTAGCTTGGGAGTCTAAGGGGATTAACAGGAAAAGCCCCTCTTACTGTGGCTGAAGGGGACCGATACAGGATGGGAGGTAGCCCAGCAAGCCAGCAGCAAGTCCCACCTCAGCAAACCAATGGAAGATCCTGAGCCCAAGAATGGCGGAGCAGGCAAGCACCAACACCAGACACATAGCAGCTCCAGCTCAGCACCAAGAAAACTACCAGAATACAACATCCAGCTGTCAACTTCTGAGGCCCCAGTACAGAAAAGCAGTAACCAGGTCCCTATCTCCCAACACAAGAAGTCTGGGATAGCTCCCGCCAGGCCCCAGAAGCAGAGTTCAAACTTAAAAGCCAAAAAAAGACAAACAACATGAACAAGAAACGTAGCCATCATAGTATGCAGTGTAGGAGTCTGAGTTTAGCTGAGGTTAGCAAAGGGAGCTAGATTATTTACTTTTGCTTCCAATGGTGGCTTCCTATTGTTCTAAAAGGAAATACATTAGCCCCTCTCATCTTATATCACCAGATTCTTCTAAAATATATCTTACACAAGTGTTTTCTGTAAAATGTCTTACAATGCAAGTCCAGTTTGCATATTGACTAAAATTAGCTCAAGGTCACAGCTTTTTAAACTTTCTCTTCTATTCCCTTGACCTGGCTCTTCTTTTTGTCTTCCTGCCTTTGAATCTAGTATGCATAGCATCAGCTCCTTCCTTCCTCCCGACTCATTTCTCCAAGGAGACAAAAATAAGACACATTGAAAAGATTGCATAAGCATTCATGCTTTCATCAGCCCTCTCCAGATTCACCATAATGATATGATATACATTTTTATTTCTGGAACCTATATAGGAGAGGTTCCCCTGGGATCCATGGGATCCTACTGGGATGACATGGGATCCACTGACCAATTTCAAGGGGTCCAAGAATTTGAATGGGAAAATCAGTCGCTGCTATTTTCATTGTCCTCTCCCTGAAAATTAACATTTCCTTCAACAAAGGCAATAAAGCACAATAGTATTGGGCTTCAACAAAAAAAAAAAACCCAAAAGTTTTATGAATTCTTGCTCTGGGACATTCATACACTTGATAGATAAAATCACATGCAAAGGAACGTTTTCCGTATTAATTGTTTCCGTCTGTTGAAGCCTAATGCTATTGTGGCATGCATTTTTTCTTGTTACACTTTGTTCTGTTCTCGGTGCTCTGATTGATAAAGAGGTTACATCCAGAAATAATTTACTACTATATCAACATTGTCTCTTTGTAGAATGGAATTCTGACTAAAATTGCCAATTCATTGCAGCAATCAGTCAACAAACATTTATTAGATGCCTACTATGTGTCAGGTACTGTCTGAGGATACAAAAAAAAAGATGAAAGACTGGTGGAGAAGGGTAAATGGGAAATACAACAATGTTATTTAGAAGGTATCTTTTAGTGTTAGTTATTATAACTGAGATACCTTGGCTCCTCTGGATTCTAGGATGTATGCCATACAAGTGACCATGAGAAAAAAGGCCAGGTGTACCCCAGAAAAGGGAGATTTAGGCAATCTGGGAGCAGATCCTGTTAAAGAACTCATAAGAATTGAGGAAAAAAAGGGATAGGAAGTCACTGACTCACCTGTCGGCATACTTCAGTCTCTACCCTCATTCAGTAACTAGGGACGCAGGTGCCTAGCACAATACTCTCATAACTGGCTTCTTCCCCAGAAGCCTGTATGTTTAAGCTACATATTACATGGCCTTCAATGTAAGGTCCAAAGGAGCTCTTATGATGTCAGATTTCATGTGCAGCTTTGAATTAGCTGCCTATCAAGTGTGGTTTGCTATCCTGGTCTAGACTCTGTTTTTATTTTATGGCATTTCAATGACATCAGTATACTAATGAACGAAAACAAATATATGAAGGAGAGACATTACCCAAACCATTGTGGATATAATAATTTGATTGTAAAAAAATGGACATTAACACTTTTTTTTTATTTGTACTTATTAACTGGTTAGAGCTGATACAAATGGAGCCAAAATCATGGATTTAATACAAGTATAGGCCAGCTATTTTAACTCTTTTTCATTTGCATAGTCTTCAGGCCTACCCCACTCTAGTCCATTAACCAATGAATATACACTGTTACTTACAAAGAACAGATAAAAGTTCCTGAGCTTTCAGATTTAGAGATTGAAGTGGCCTTAAAGATAACCCCTTTAATTTTTCTGTTGTGACAGTTGAGGCCCACGTATTAGCAAGCACCCTAGCACACCCAGGATGACCTGCTAACACAGGTTCTTTGATCTGCTTTGATAAAGGAAAGACAACTTTTAAAGGGGTTAACAATCTTACTTAAATTACAGATAAGTAAAAAATACAAGCAGAGAAATTAGCACAAAGATTCAACAGATAGGGCTCCTACCATTTGAACAAAATAATACAACCACCTACATACACCACTGGAGTCAGGAAGGCTCTTAACTAAGAGTCAGGCAGGCTCTTAACAAACAGCTACTCAGAGTCCCATCCAGAGAATCAAAAGGTCCTTCTCATAAGGAAACTCCCAAAGCAAAATCTCACCTCAGAATAAATATACACTTTTGGCTAATAGGTTCAGAGTGAGAAGGCATCACAACCCTCATGACTCAGTGCCTAATTAACTTAGTACCAAAAGGTGTGAAAGCCTTCCTACAAGCAAGCCTCCTTGTAAGCAAGCCTCCCTCTAAGCAAGCCTCCTCTTTAGGCAAGTTCCTCCCCCAGTGGGCTCTATGTGATTCAGGATGTATCACAACTGGACCAGTCTTCAAAGCATCAAATCATTCATGATGGAAAATGTGGTCACATAGGCCTATTAATGGACAGGGAAGATCTTCCTATTCCATTAACATTACAGCCCAGAAAAAGGAAATTACTTGGCCTAGGTCACACAGTTTGTATGTGTCAGAGACAGGATTTGAACATAGTATATAGATGAATCAGTATCCATTCATCACTATTGCCAATCAATCAATCAATAATAAATAAAAAAATAAATTCAATTCATTTTTATTAAATACCTTCTATGTACTAGGCACTGTGCTAAGTGCTGGGAATTTTCTAGGGTCAAAAGAATCTCTGCCCTCAAGACCCTTACAATCTAATGGAAGAGACAATATACAAACAAATACGTAAAAAAGCAAGCTATATATAGGATAAATACAAAGTCATTGACAGAGGAAAGACATTGGAATCATGAGGAGTTAGGAAAAATCTTCCTGTAGAAGATGAAATTTTAGTTGGAGCTTAAAGGAAACCTCATTCTAGGTGGAGAAATCAGGAAAGGTATCATCACTGGCTCTTATGGGAAATCTGTAAACCATAAAGAACTATGTAAGTTTGAGATATTATTAATAATAGGATTATGAAGATTCCATGGATGATATAGAATCTCAATTGAGTTTTAAACCAAGGGAAAGATTTCCACAAGTACAGATGTGGAAGGAAGCTTACTCTAACCATCCAGGTCACTTTGCACAAAGAAACAGAGCAGGAAGAGATTAAAGAATATAGTGAATAGTTCAATCAGTGGTAGGGAACCTGCAGCCTTGAGGCCACGTGTGACTTTCTAGGTCCTTGGGTGCAGATTTTTGACTGAGTCCAAGTTTTACAGAACAAATCCTTTTATTAAGGGTATTCTTTGAAGTTTGGATTCAGTTAAAGGGCCACACTTTAGGACCTAGAATATGTGACCTTAAAGCTGCAGGCTCCCCACCCCTGGTCTAATTCACCTAAAATTAAGAGTATATTAGGGGAGGAATTTGCAATATGTCTGTACAGACAAGACAAAGCCAAATTTTAAAAGGCAATGAATGCCACATCAAGGAATTTGTATTTTATTCCATAAGAAATTATGAAGACCATAAGGTTTTTGAGCAAGGCAATAACCTAGTCAGACCTGTATATTCAGAAGATTATTCTGAAAGCAGAGTAAAAATTGGAATGGAGAAGAGGATGGACTAGGAGCAGAGGGGTTGGTCAGGAGGATATTGCTATAGACCAGGTGGGAGGTAATGGAGGACCTAAAACGATGGATGGAGTGGAACTTGGAAAGGAGAAGATCAATAAAAGAAATACTTTGCTAATAGATTTTCAACACTTGACAACTTGCTGGGATATAGAAAGTGAGGGTTCAAAAGCATGACTCCCAGCTTCTTTCTGAGGGAGAAGAAGTCTAAGTGACTAGTAGAATAATGATGCCATCAACAGAAATAAATAGGTTAAAGGGAGGAGCGGAATTTTTAAAAAATTTTAATATACTCATATTCATAACATAGACAAAACCATTTGATTTCATTCAGCAGATGGATATAAAACCATTTAAGTGAAGCCAATGTACCTGGAATCCGACACTAAATAAATGCTTATTGGTTGAATGATTGATTAATATGGAATTGGTAAAAGAGTCTTGGTGGGTAGTCTCTGATAAGATGGAACTTTCTTTTCTATATTTAGAAATTTTTGTTATGACACAGGGCATCTTTTCAGTAAAGATATTTTGGTTGTATTTTTGTCAACCCTTTTATTCCCAGCATCCATCCCAAACCACCTCCAATCTGTCCAATTCTGAGTGAACCATTGATCAAAGGCAATGTGATGCAGAGATAGTGAAGGGCCTGAAAACCCGGACCACAAATTAACCCAAGAGAGGAGTAACAGGACAGGTTCACCAGCTGTTCCATATTCCCTTTCATCCCTGCCCTCATTTACAAAAGAAAAAGTTACAGGGACAGGGTCCTGCATAGAAGTGCCTTCCTTCCCCAGAAAGCCACACAGTTAAGGTGCAGTTTATGTGGCTTTTTGAAACCTTGTGGCCCAGGGGACAATTTGTTCTGTGATCTTTCATGCACAGGCTTGAATCAATAGTTGGACAAGTTTTGCGGGGATTAGTGTGCTGAGCAAGTTGATTTCTTTTAGTTCCTAAGCAGTCATTGGCTCCCTCTTCTGGCTGTAGGACTGCCTAACAAGGACCATTACTCTCAGGGCACAGAGTTTTCACAAAGTATAGTTTCTCACCAAAGAGCATCTGTGCAATTTTGTCAAATAAAAGCTACTCAGAGGGCTACTGATATTACATTTCAAATCAACATAAATGCTACTGAAAATCAATTTCACTAATGACAATGCTTCTGTTCAGAGCATTTAGAATTTGTCTTCTATTAAATTTGATGCCCATAATTTTAAAAGAAACTTCTCTTCATAAAAGCAACCCATTAGTTGTACAAGGATCATAAAGAAATCAAATGAAAATGAAAAAAAGTTTTCAAATAAATTTCTAATGTTTTCTCAAAACATATTTCCTACAGTTCACTCTACCTCACCACAGAGCAGGAGACAAGCATCAGGATTATGTAAAGGGACCTCCTCATGTTTTTTGGAATAGAAGATAAAACAAGTTTCTTTTCTGCTATGGAGACCAATAAGAGATGCTTTTGGATAAATGAAATTTGGCACTGTTTCTAACGTTTGTTGGAAAGCAGCAAATATTTTAAGTGCCCATTGGTTATTATTGATGACGGGAATCAATTTTGACATTTTGCATAAGGATCTGGGCTTTACAAAATGTGTGCATTATGCTGTGGTGACCTAACAGAGACATGTGTGACTCAATAGAGTGTGGCAAGTTAGGCTGGATTTCTCTAGTGCAAATTTCCTACATCAAATAATTGAACTTTTAGCTTCTCAGATTAACCTGAAGGCAATTTGTGCGATTCCTTAACTCACTGTCTAACTGCACCTCTTTAGGTAAGTATAAAAAGCCACTTCAACTCATTGAGTCTCCATTTTACTGTCTATAGAGTGTATGGATTAAAGTAGATGCTTTCTGGATTATTATATTTATATGATATTATGTTATGTTACATTGTTACATTGTGTTATGTTATGTTATGTTATATTATACTATAATGTAATTATAATATATAATTATATTATCCCATTCTAACTCTCTATATTATTATCCCCTATTCCAAATGAGAACTAAGATATGTCAGACCATTTCATGCTCATCTCTATCAATATGGATGCCAGGAGCATGGCTACTGGAACCCTGTGTCAGAATCTGGCCATGAATCAGAATAATCATGGAGATGGAGACACTGTAAATGGGAATGACAGAAAGCATTGCTTTTATAACAAAGCCAGCTTTCACTCCAGAATCTCCTGATGACCCTGGGGAAGGGGATTGGAGAGCCAAGGTGTCTAAGCACATTTTTATAGCCTTAGAGTTTGCAAGTAAGACAGTAGTAAAGTAATGTGGCATAATGGAAAAAGTGCTAGGACTCGAATTAGGAAAATTTGAATACAAATACTGCCTCTTAATCTTATTAACTGTGATACCATGGATAACTCTCTTAATTTCTACATAGCTCAGGCAATTTCCAATCCACAGTTGTTTTTGTTTGTCTTTAACTTTCAAAGAGGACCAATGATATAATGGGTGACTTGTGCATGAATTGGATTTAAATGAGGCACAGTTGCAAAAAGTCATCAGCCTCAGTCTCTTCCAGAGCCATTAAAGTTCAGTGGCAAGACACAGGTCAAGATGACTGGTGATGACCTGGGGTGCAGTTGATAACCTTGGTGTTTTCAATGTCTGACCAGTTTCTAAGCTCTCTGCAATATCTGCTGCAGCAACCTTCATAGCCATTGGTACAAATTGTTCACATTCACCTATTCTACTGAAATCTTCATGTTTTGGGGATAGACATCTCCCTAATTGACTAACAGATTTCAGGCCTTGCTTCAGCCTGGTTTGGTTGGTGAGCAGAGATGGTTTTTATGAGGGTGTGGATGCCCCACAAGCTACAGCTTCTTAGAGTCACAGGTGAGAGTTGGGTGAAAGGTAGACACCAAAGGGAGATGAGCAGCCCTGAAATGGGCTCCACAAGCTCTCACAAGAGGTGCTATTTCCCCCACACCTCATACATTTGTCTCATCCACAGTATAACATGGTGGAAAAAGTACTGGATTTCAATTCAGACTACTTGGAATCAAACCCTGTCTCCGCTTCTTAAGAACTATATGTGCTTGTGCAATCACTTAACCTCTTTGGGCCTCAGTTTCTCATCCAAAAAATTAGATGGTTTACCAAAAGGCCTCTGTGGTACTCACATGTAATCTTATGATATAACTCCTAAATGATGGATATATTGCAGTCTGGGTTGGTGAAGACAGATCCCACAATGGGAGTTCTCAAATTGAGGAAATGATAAATCCTTTGAGAATTTGGAAGAAATACTAGCCAAGCTTCTTTTGGCCTGCTATCAGAGCCTAGTACAGGTGCCTCACCAATTTCTACAGTTTTACCAAACCCACATACAAACAGCTGTTGTTATTTTTATAAGGCAAAGTGGGAGTCCTACTACAAAGTTTCTGAATGGAGCTAGTGTATGAATATAGGAACTACATCTGCTAAAACACAATACCATGGATATGACATGGAGATAGGAAGATAACAAGTTTATCAAGGCAACTGCCAGGTCGTGCACTAGAAAGGAGCAATTACAAGTCAAATTAGAAAGTAAAATTCAAGATTTAACCAAGCAATTGTTTAGAGTTCTAAAACTGCTGGGAAATAAAATAAAATATAGCAACACGTATGATATATAGCCAGAGGTGCAAGGACATCTCCTTTTGAGCAGACTTCACACAACCCAGGACACAAGGTTGGAGAGGCATAAACACTAGCAGGTCCCACAGAGATGGGAAAGGAATATTCTTCATAGGTATACATTGTAGAAAGCATCTGAGATAATATTATCATGTCTTTTCCATAAGCAATTCTTCTTTTCCTCCTCCTCCCCCTCCTCCTTTTCCTTCCCTTTCCCCTTCCTCCACCTCCTCTTCATCCTATTCCTCTTCCTCTTCCTCCTCCTTTTGCTTCTTTGTCTTCTGCTTCTGCTTCTTCTCCTGGTTCTTCCTCTTCTTCCTCATCCTTCATTTTTGAAGAGATTCAATGACACCACATGGTGATGTGTTGGCTTGTGAGTGGATTGGATTTAAGTGGGGCTGAATTGTACAAAATCATCAGCCTCACTCTCTCTTTCAGAGTCATTGAAGTAGGGGCGAGTAGGCAGTGCAGTGAATAGAGCACCAGCCCTGGAGTCAGGACGACTTGAGTTCAAATCTGGACTCAGACACTTAACATTTGCTAGCTGTGTGACCTTAGGCAAGTCACTTAACCCCAATTGCCCTGCCCTACCCCCTGCAAAAACAAAAACAAAACAGAGTCATTGAAGTTCACTTTGTATGAGGTGCATTTGTCCATAAACAATTCTACACACCTGCACAGAGGAAAATAAATATGACCTATTCTATATGGTGATCTTAGAATATTGGTGTATATATTTCTTGTTCTTCATCCCCTTCTTTCTACTGCCACTAGGCAGCAAGACATAATAGATAAAAGTTTGCCTAAAAGCCAAGAGGACCTGCATTCAAACCCTTCGTTCGACATGTACCAGCTGTGTGACTTACCCTCAAGGAACTAAGACCCAGACTTGCAGAGAAAACACCACGCTGCCTTGCCAGAAGGAACTTTCTCATCTGGGAGATCCCTGTACCAATGAAATCATAGGTCCTATAGTTTATCCTATGACTACTTTTAGAAATGAGGATAATGATGGTGGTGGTGGTGGTGGTGGTGATATTCATACTCACAGGAGGAGAAAAGGTATGGTTCTCTAAAGCAAAAGAGAAGCCCTGTGAAGCCTCACAATGTGTAGGGCAAAGTTCAAATCAAACTCAATTTTCTGAACTCTTGAGACAGTTTTTACACACCAAGAAGAAATTCCCAGCCCCTCACCCTTATAATTTTCTCCTGAAACTGATGCTATAGGAAGGAAGCAGTTCACCTGAACAAAATAAAATGAACATAGAAGTGTGTGAAGTGTGTATGTGTGTGTGTGTGTCTGTGTGTTTAAATCATTTTATAACTGTTTACAAATGCTTCTGATTAACTATTCCTTTGTTTCTTGAATTCTGCTGCTGGTTTGATAGGACAGTCTTCACCTCACCACCTATTTGCATCCCTTGACTTTCACTGGGCTTATTCTGCAAGTGTCACAAGTATAAATAAATCATTTTACTTTTAGAAATGTTAAATAAATGGTGGTGTGAGACTGACACCTGCTGGTCAAAAGCAACTTTGCACAAAGTTTTCTCCCTCCCAAATGATCATTCATTTATTCACTACATTTATTAAATCCTTACTTTGGGTCAGTGATATGGCATTGGAGAAATTCATCTTGAGGAGAGAATAATATTAATAAACAAATAAGTAAAATGACAGGAATTTATGCTTCTATAGAAGAAAAATAAATTTTAAA
>JAQQSW010006865.1:0-13845 GCA_028646575.1 Pseudocheirus occidentalis | reverse complement strand
TTGGCTTAGGGAAGAAATGGCATAAACTCTAAACTGGGTGTCATGCCACACAGAAGAGTAGGGGGCATGGGGATGAGAGGGGGGAAGACAGAGGGGAGGGCAGGGTCTTGGGGAGGGATGCTGGAAGCACACACTTCAGTAAATGGACAAGGAAAGGGTAGAGAACAGAACAAGGGGGTGGGAGAGATAGGAAGGAGAGACAGACGATCACTGTCACCATATGTCCACTATGAAGATGTCCTATATAACCACACATACATAGCTTGTATTGAACTGAGTATCCTTCTAGTGGGGGTGGGTGACAAGGGAGGAATCAAAAGAATCTAGAATTCAAATTCTCCAATTCCTGCAACTAGGAATTAAGATATACAGGGGCTGAGATAGGGAGACCCTCCCTGCACTACCAGAAAATAAGAGAGCAGAGCAGGGGAGGGGCTTTACAGTGGGATTGCTGTTTTAGGAATGGGACAGGGGCAAGACGGGGAGAAAATGTGTAATTCAAAAATGTAATGATAATGAATAATGTAAACAAGAAAACAAATAAAAAAATAAATAAAAAAAGGTGTGAGGAAGGCAGGGCATGATTGCTGTATGAAATAAATCAGAGCACTTAAGTACCTATTTCTGTCAGACACTAGGCATTAACATACAAATACAAGAGTGAAACACCACTCTCCTGGATGAGCTCACAATCCAAATGTAGGCAAAAACATGAACATATATAGTTGTTGCACATTTAAAAAAAAGGAATTGTAGAACTGAATCTTGTGAACTGAAAGTAAATAAATGAATCAAAAAAAGATTTGATTATTTTAAAAGGGAGGATAGGTTGAGATGCTGAGAATCTCTACATTTATTTTGAAGGAAACAAATAAGAGTTCCATTCCTTTTGTAAAAAAAAATTCACAAAAGACTAATTTTGGGTGATGCTGATGTGTGTATGCAGTATACAAGGGATCTAAATAAATGTCACAAAGGCAACATTAGTAAAATAAGGTCTGAAACCCAGTCACAGATCATGTGTGCAGGGTTGCAGAAAGCAGATGAGTAGATAAGGAAGGGGAGGAGTGCCAGAAAGGTATTTGAGTTGAACCTTGAAGGAAACTTGTGATTCTTAGAGGTAGAGGTGAGAAGGGAGTATCTTCCATTCTTGGGAGAGTGAACAGTACAAAGGCAACTGTCATGTCTGAGGAGTAATAACAAGTCTGGTTTGACTGGCCCATAGCATACATGAAGTGGGATGTAGAAGAATCATATTTAAAGAAGCTGGAAAAGTTAGTTGGGTATAGATTATAAGGGTCTTTTAATACTAGATAGAGGAATATGTATTTGACCCTGGAGGTAATATAGAACTGGACTTCATAGTACAATGGAGAGGCATGGTCAAACCTATGCTTTAGAGAAATCACTTTACAGAAATCACTCCACAGTCATGGAGTATAGATTAAAATGAGATGAGACCTACTAGGAGCCCAACAAAATAATCCAAGCAAGAGGTGATGAAGGCCTCAATGAGGGTAGTGCCTGTGTTAGTGAAGAGAAGGATAAAGAAGCAAGAGATGGTTTGAAGGGCAAAACAGCAAGATTCAGTAACTCATTGGCATGGGGGGTAAGGTAGAATGAGGAATTAACAATGACATCAAGGTTGTAAACTTGACTGACTAGAAGGGTAGAGGTGCCCTCAATAGAAACAGAAAATGTTGTAATAGAAATATATGTTAGAGAAAAGATAATGAGTTCTGATTTGAATATTTTGATTCACAGATGTCTATAGATCATCCAGTTTGAGAAGTCTGCCAAGTGGTTGGTGATTTGGTACTGAACATCAGGAGAGACACTGCAGCTAGATATATAGATAACGTGAAGTGAAGGCCCTTAGTGTTTGTTGCTGCCTCCTTTGTAATTGCTCAGGCTTGGAGAAGATTTCCCTTCGAGCCAGTTACAATCATTTGATTGTGCTATATGTATTTTTATGGTGCCATAGTACACATATTTTACTTTATCCCATTTTGCTTTCTGGGGGGTGAAGGGGAGAACAAGGTAATTGGGGTTAAGTGACTTGCTCAAGGTCACAGAGCTAGTAAGTGTGTCAAGGAACTGAGGTCAGATTTGACCTCAGGTGCTCCTGACTCCAGGGCCAGTGCTTTATTGACTATGCCACTTAACTGCTCCAGAGAGAGCCCATTCTGCTTTTAAAAAACAATTAAGAATAATATTGCAAACTTTTGTGGGTATTACAATTTGTAAAATCATCCAGTTTTCAGTGGGTAATTCAATAAGCAAAGGTGAAAAAGTCCTGAATTTGCAGTCAGAAATTCAAGTTTCAAATCCTGTTTCTAATAGCAGACCTTGGGCAAGTCATTTACACCTACTGGGCTTCAGTTTCCTTTATTTGAGAAATGAGTGTTGGACTGGTTGACCCATAAGGTCTCTTCCAACTCTAAATAGATAATACTTAAATATCACTTGATAATAGGTACTTTATTTTCACAAAAGGAGTTCACAACACTTGGGAGAGTTCTCAATACAAAATTTAAAAGGGTGACCTTAAAATTAAGTGCATTGTGATTATAGAGGAAACTACTACTTTCTCATGCCTCATCAAGTATCACTAGATATGATTAATTTTAATTATAATCAATTATGGCTAAGAATTTATCATGCTGGAGATGTTCTTGGATGTAGCCATATATGCTGTAATGTTAAATTGTTGAAGCAGACTAACTCAGGAACGTAAAAGTGAAGAGCAAAGTCCTCTCAGACATTCTTCAAAGCAGCCCTGTTCTAAGAAAGGTCAGTAGTGAGGTTAGCCTGTATCTCTGGATACCCCCTATATTGTCCCATTCCATACCTAAGATTAACACTTCATCATGGCTGAAATCAGGGTATGAAAATACTTTACAGCAAAGCTCAAGGTCGCAGGCTTGAGATCCATCCTATTTTATGGCTATAAACTGCATTCCTGGCTCATTTTTTTGGCCAATGGGTGCTGTTGGCTGTAGTGTTAAGATTTTTCTGAAGAATTAGTTTTGCAAAGGACACAAGAGGAATCCTGTGAAGTGACTTTAACCTTCCCTGTTCTGAACTCCTACTGTGTATTAGGAACAAAACAAATAACAAAAGAAGTGGTCTAATTCAAACTAGTATTCCCAAAATATTACACTTTGCTATAGCATAAGTAATAATCATTGCATCGCAAAGAGGCAAAACTGAGATTTAAGTTTGTAAATTGCGTGTCCAGAATGAGTTTTGGATTTCAGATCTATGGGGGAATGGAGAGGTCATTGATCCTTTGAATCAGGAGACTTGCTCCTGACACTATTTATTTGTTTGTCTGTGGCATCAGTGCTGGGCATCTGTGTCCTCATACTTGAAATGAAGGAGATTCAAAGAGAGAGATCCAAGAAAGAGGAAAAGATTCTCTTGTGTACAGAAATGTTCATAATGTCTCATTTTTTGATGGCCAAGAACTATAAATAAGGGAGTGTCTATCAGTTGAGGAATGGATTAATATATTGGCATATAAATGTATTGTGTCAAAATAAATTATGAAAGGGGAAGTTTCAGAGAAACCTGGGAAAGCTTGTATGAATGGAGGCAAAATGAAATTAACGAAGCCAGGAGAAAAATATATATACATTTAAAAAATTGTAAAGACAGTGGTTTAAGAATGCTATTCAACATGATGGCAGGGGATGATTCCAGAGAATTCAGGATTACAGTCTACCTAAAGGTGATGGAATTGAGGTGCAAAATAAAGTATATATTTTTGAACATGGCCAAAGGGGGAAATTGGTTTTGCTTGATCATGCATATTTATTACATAGGTTTTGTTTTACTTTCTCTTTTTCTCAATAAGACAGAAAGATTGAAAAATTGTTTGTCCTTGTTAATTAAAAGAATAATTTAAAATGAAATAAATCTAATGAGTTTGGCACAGGTTGCTGCCACCCTGGGAATGTAGTCCTATCTCACCTCAGCTTCTTAGAATCCTTTGCTTCTTTCAAAATTTAGCTCAAGTGCCACCACTTTCCACATGAAGCTCTTCCTGTTCACAAAGATTGTTAGTGTTTATCGTCCTCTGCCATCTCACTGAAATTGCTTTGTATTTTCTTTGTATATAGTTTGTACTGAATGTCTGTGTACATACTCTTTCCCCCAGGGAGATTATAAGATCTTTGAAGGCAGATAATTTTTCATTTTTCCTTCATTCTTGACTGCTTAGTATAGTGCTTTGTGCATATATGTAGTAGGCACTTGACAAATGCTTTTATGTGCTCTGCTGATAGCCACTTAAACTCTGAAAATTGGCAGCATTCTTGGATGAGCAGGATGGAAAACTGTGTGCATGTGTGTGTGCGCATGTGTGTGTGTATCTGTGCACATGTGCACACGTGCTTATTATTGGGTTGGAATCAAAGTCTTGAGCTTTCATGCCTATGTAATTTACAATTATGTGCAAAAGAATTAACTCTAATGACCAAGTAGGGCTCCCAGAAAGAGATTTAAGAATCTATTTCCCTTCTTTCCCTCCACCTCCCCTAGAAGCAGAGAAGTATGAGTGTAGAACACTCTGAATGTCAGATTTGATTGATATTATGGTTAGTTTTACTGAACTTTTTTTTTTCTCTTTTAATAATTCTGTTATGGGGAATAACTCTGGGAGGGAGAGGAAAGAGGGATACATTGAGAAAAGTAGGTGATATAAAAAACAAGAGAGAGAGAAATGAATATTTAAAATTGAGTGAACCAAAATAGTGAATGACATTAGTTCTTTAGAATCACATAGGCAAAATAACTGGCTGATTAAATGACTTTTTTTTTTCAATTTAAGTCTTTGGGTTCCACATAGTTCTTGAGAGAACCATCTTTGCAACCCAACCAACTACCAGGACCAGTCAGAGGTAAAATCCTAGGCAAAGTAAACAAGTTGGGCATCACCAATTTTCTATTTCCCTATCTGTACTCCTATATGCCTATACTCTTCTTCCCACCTACACACACTTCCCCAGATTTCTATCTAGACTCTTGATTCCAGGAACTTGTCAAATGATGCTCTGCTAATGTATAAAGTGATAATAGCTTAAGGAATTCATCTTCTCAAGCGTACTTAAATTTTCAGAGGTATGTCAAAGATCAAAAAAATCCTAGAATCACAGAACTTTTGAGCTGCAGGGGAACTTAAAGGCCACATAGTCTGATTTGTGCATGATGAAGAATCCCTCGTGCAGCATGACTTTAGAATCCCAGGCTGTGGTGAAAAAGAAGCTCGGACTTACAAGAGAGCTAGTTCCCTTTCAGGCACCTCCAGCTCCTAAGAAGTTTAGTTTGGTTTTTCTTTATATATCTTTATATATATCTTTTCTATATCTCTCCTAAATATGCTTTATAAATACCCTAAATTCTATGCACTGTTCCTAGATTTGCTTTCTGAGGACGAAAACACATTAAACCCTTCTTCCAAATGATTGCCCTTTATTTACTTGTAGACTATTTCTAGGCTTGTCCTGAGTCTTTTCTTCCCCAGCCCACATATTTCTGGTTGCCTCAAATGGAACCTCCTATAATATAGTCTTTAGTTGTATCTCTAGACTGTTCTTCCCCTTCTTCTGAAGAATTCCCACCCAAGAATAAACAGACACATATAGGCTCTCTAACTGGTCGTTCTGGAAATAAAGCACAAAAGACTAAACAAAGCACTATGTTGCACATACTTCAAAAGAAGAAACATTGCAGAATTATCACTTTTTTTTTCCCCTTGGACAATATTTTTCTTTAATGCAATCTAAAATTGCCTTAACTTTTTTGACCACTTTGAAACATTCTTATCTCACCTTATATTCCAATGAACCTCATGTTATCATTTCCAAGATCTAGCCACACCTTCCTCCTCTTGCACAGTTAATTTTAACTCACTTAGAAATTAATACTTATTACTACTAAAATTCATGTTATTCAGTTCCTTCTGTTCTAATTTGTCTAGATCTTTTTGTATCATGACTCTGTTATGCAGTGTACTAAGCATCACTCTGAGCTTCATGTCACTTTCAGATTTGACAGGCCTTTTATAAACTCTGCTTCCCCACTCATTGTTTTGATAAAAATTTGGACATTTACCTCTATCTAGTCCCACAGGACATTTCATATCCCCCCAGATCTTTGAGAGATCACTAACAGCCACTCTGCAACTATCTCCACTTTTAAGGATAATTACCCGATGTTATATACTAAAATAAGCCTCAAGTCAGAAGTCCTGGCACCAAAACCTCTGTGACACTTATGTGGTCAGATTTATCCCCTTAATTGAGAATCCCTGGATTAATATTTGCTGTTATACACTCACATGTAGATATAGGCTATACAACTTCACTGAATTTAAAACTTGGAAGGGAACTAAGCAATCATGTTGTTTTTGTTCAGTCATTCACTCATGTATTTGTGGCCCACGGAGTTTTCTAGGAAAAATACTGAAGTGGTTTGCCATTTCCTTAAGTGATTTGCTTAGGATCACACAGTTAGCAAATGTCTGAGGTTAGATTTGAACTCAGGTGCTCCTACTTCCAGGCCCAGCACTCTAGGGGCAGTCACCTAGCTGCCTCCCAGCAATCATCCAGTGCAGCCCAAATGTGAAAGGAATCCCTACCATATCATGTCTGACAAAAATGCTTGAAGTCCAAGGAAGAAAAAGTCACCTCTCTCTCTCTCCATTTCAACTGCTCAGCATTCACTGTTAGGAAAGTTTTCTTGACTTCAAGCATGATGTTGCCTCTTTTAAACATCTATCAGCTGCTCTAGTTTCTACAACAAAACAGAACAATTCAGATACCTCCTCCACTGAAAACACTTCATAGAGCTGACCACAGCTACCCATTCCTCCTATAACTCAGACACTAGGACTTTCATTGTCTCTGTTATGCTCTTCTACAAGCTTTCAAGTGTATCAGTGCTGTCCTTAAACTCTAGGTTTGAATGGAACACAATACTCCAGATGAGGTCTGCTAAAGACAGAGTTTAATGGAACTAGCAACTCCAGATCTAGGAAGCTATGTCTCCTTTACTGATTCCTCCATGCCATGCTTCCTCTACTTGAACCATCAGCTCCACATTCTTCGCACAAATAACCTGGACTCTACGCTTGGGTTCCTTCATGTGATAGTTCAGCTTTGGCCTTATCTTGTTCTTTTTAAAATTGTATTCATTTTATTTTTGATTCATGGAATAAAGCAAATATTTCCATGACATAGCATAATAATTAAGAAAAAGATGATTGCACATTATGCTGCAAATCTATCATGTACAACTTGCTATTCCTTTTAAATATGTAATGAAGTTACCATGTAAATTTTTTTTCCCTTCTCCTTTTTCCTCCCTCCCCAACCCTAGAGATGGCTACCATTAGACAAAAATGTGCATATTTAAGTAAAATCATTCTTTATCTGCTTCTATTTTTCAGTTCTTTCTGTGGATGTAGATAGCATCTTCCTTCTGGATTCCCTTTAATTCTAGGACTTTTCTTCTATTGATTATCTATAACTTATTTTGTAGATATCTTGTTTTTACATAGTTGTTTATATTTTGTCTCCCACATTACAACGGAGAGCTCCTTGAAAGCTGGGACTGTTGTTGTTACAGTTGTTGTTTGGTTTAAGGTTGAGTTTGTTTGTTTGTTTGTTTTCTTTCTTTCTATCCCTAGCACTTGGAGCAGTGGCACTTAACAAATACTTATTGACTTGACTACTGATTAAAAGGGAACAGCTGAAGAGAGTAGTGGCTGATTATTCACAGACTTCCCCTAGAGTGGGTAACTTTTATTTTATGGAACCCTTTGTCAGTCTAGTGAAGTCTATGGACCCCTTCTCAGAATAATATTTTTAAATGCCTAAAGTAAATTACAAAGGACTGCAAAAGAAATTAATTATATTGTAATGAAATTATTATTATTGATTCACATACTCTGGGAATTGAGGGGTGGGGAACCTGTATCCTTGAGGTCACATATGACCTTCTAAGTCTTTGGGTGTGGTCTTTTGACTGAATCCAACTTTTGTAAAACAAATCCATTTATTTAGGGGATTTGTTCTCTGAAGTTTGAATTCAGTCAAAGGACTGCATTTGAGGACCTAGAGGGCCACATGGCCTTCAAGGCTTCAGGCTCCTCACCCCTGCTTAGGTTAAGAACCCTTTCATTAACTTAATTAGTCAAGTGAGAGAATGGGAATGGGACTGATAAGACTATGAAGTGCTAAGTAGAATGCTGAATGAAAGAAAAAATTAGTTTAAGAAAAGAGATGGGTTCAGAATGATAGTGAAAGCAAAGCCTTGGCACCCAGGATATTGGGGTTTTATTCTTCCCTCTAACATTTCTTCAGTATGTTGAATGGAACCAGAGTGTTGGTGCAGAAGCTGGACAGGGTTCAGACTGAAGGAGTTTGCTAAACCAGGTTTTCTAGAGATGATTGATAAATCTACAGTGTGAGCATTTATATCTCTGTAATTGGTAAATCTACAAATCAGGGTTTTGTTTTCTTTTGTTTTGTTCATTAAAGGGATGGAGAAAATGTTAATAATGGAGATTAAACTTAAAAGTGTATGACGGACTTTTTTCCACCATACCACTGGTTTAGAGCCATTCTGGTTCAGTATCTACCTGTCACCCAACTCTCACCTGTGTCTCCAAAAAGCTGTACCATGTTCAGTACTTACATCACATTAAAAATATTTGAGCAGACAGGCTAAAGCAGGTTGAGGGTAACCAGTGGGCCTCCAACCCATTGGTAAATTAGAGGGATATCTATCCCAAGCACGGGAAGACTCCCCCCTGAGAAACAGGAGGGTGAGAACAGCTTGTTCCAAGGATCATGAAGGCCACTGAAGCAGCCGCTGTGGTCAGACATCAGAGACACCAAGATCATCCGCTGCCTCCCAGGCTATGGCCCCCCTCATCCTGACTTTTGTCTTGCCACTGCACTTCAATGACTCTGGAAGAGAGAGGGAGGCTGGCAAATTTGTGCAGCTCTGCCTCACTTAATTCCAACTCACATGTAAGTCATCACCTGTGATGTCATTGATTTCCTTTAAAGATGAAGAATGAACAACTAAAAGTACCATCAATTACACCTAGCCAAACACAAACTCATTTGAAGTAAGATGGACACATTTCTCTATAGAGAGCTACAAAAACCCTAGTATGTTAGAGCAAGGTTTCTGGAAATGCTGTCATTCATGGTGAAGGAAAGGACAACAAGGGCGGTGAGGGACAACACCTCACTTTGCCATCTTAAAACTGTTTTAATGAATTATTCTTACTGACAGGGTGACAAGCTTTATTTTTTTTCTATGCATCAGAACAAATCAGTTTGGTATAGTGGAAAGAGCACTAAGCTTGGAACCATAGGACCTGAAGTCAAATCCCAGTTAGACCTCTTATTACCTGTATGACCTCAGGCAAGCCAGTTAAATTTCACCAGTTTCTGATTTTCCTCATCATTAAAACAAGGGAGTACTGGACTGAGTGAATCAATATCTTTTTCTGTGTCAGTGATAACACAATGGGAATTTCTATGAGCAGAGAGAGGGGAGGCAAGAGACTGAGAAATTACAGATACAACCCCACCTAGGCACAGAGAGGAAACAGCAAATTCTTTAGTTTCTCAACCAAGCCAAGGGGTATTTGGTAAAGTAGATAAGAACAATAGAGGGGAGGAAGTACTATGGAAGCAGTGAAGAAAGTGGTTCTTTTTCCTGAAAGTTAAATTTTAAAATTACTGGATAGGAGTTAAGGGATTGGGGGACCTATGTCTTCAAGAAGAAAAACAGATAAAAGAGAAACCCAAAAGACTATAGACATGGTAAATAACATAAAAATCTGGTTCTTTGGAAAAATTATTAAAATCTATAAACCCTTAATCAAATAAGAAAAGAGAAAGGAAAAATAAATTGTATCTTTTTAAATGTACAGTTTGAATTCACAAAAGAAAGATGACAAAAAGATTTAGTAGAGCATATTATGTGAAATTATAAGTTAGAGGATTTAAAGAAAAAGGATAATTACATAGAAAAATATAAAATTACCAAAATAACAGAAAATGAAATTGAAATCATAAACTGCCTAATCCTGGAAAGAAAAACTTAACAAGCCACAAAGAATCTGAAATAAATAAATAATCCCAGTCCCTACAGATTTACAAGTGAATTGTATCAAACATTTAAACAGAGATTAATGCCCATGCTACACAAATTATTCTGAATAATTGGTAAAGAGAACACCTTCTAAAACTTAGTTTACAAGATAAAGCTGGCCACAATACATAAAACATGGAGGAATAAGTCTGAGAAAAAGAACCTGAAGACTAACATCACTAATGCATATTAATGCAAACATTTTAATTTTTAAAAATCTTAGAAAACAGCATCCGTACATTCAAATAATTATTCACTCTGACCATGTTTGATTTAATGCAAGGGTGTTTTTATTAGTGAATAATACAACTAATATATTTTGGACTAGATGTGATTTCAATGGGAAAAGAAAATTCTAGTGAGAAAATTCACACTGCTGTTGCAGATCAGTACTTGATTTTCACCTTTCACTCTGAAGCAGGTGCCCAGGATGTATTATCTAAGAGGTACAGTAGTTTGTCCACGATCATATTGATTGTACCTATAAGAGTTAGGGCTTGAAACCAGGTATTCCTAACTTAGGGTGGGTTTCTGTCTCCTGAAACACACTACCACTATAATTATCACATTAAAAATAGACAAGGAAGACCCCCTTTTCCCCCCTTCAGAAGTATCAACCCATCATGAAATAGCCTCTGACAAAATATATCACTGGTTTATGTTAAAGAAAAAAAAACAACGTAAAGCAGCATTGATATAATAGGTATGTAAATGCTAGTTCTTAGGATGATGATGACAATCATTATTACTGTTACTGTTATTATTATTACTACTACCACCACCACCACTATTGCTGCTGCTCCTGCTGCTGCTACTACTACTTCTAGTACCAGGACTATTATATATTCTTCACAGCATATTCAAACCCACTATCTAGCATGATTTGCAATGGAGTAATAGTGTTAGTATAATATTAGTAGCTTTCCCAGTATTTATATTCATAAAACAAGAAATCTTCCTATCCCCATTTAAACATAGTTCTATAAACCAAAGGATAGTAGCAACATAAGAAAAAGGAACTAGATGCAAGCAATGTTGAGGAGGATGAAGTTCATCTTTATTTGCAAATACTGTCATGCTTTATTTAGAAAACCCCAGTGAATTAGCCAAGAAGCTGAGACAATATCTTCAAGTAGTAGTATTCATAAAGTAGCAAAATTCATAATAAGTCTATACAAATTATCTGTATTTCTATGTAGCAATAACAAAGCTAGAAAGAAAATAAGGAAGAAATGACCTATAAAAATAACTACAAAATGCATAAAATATGTAGGTGCCAATACACCAAAACACATTCAAGATGAAAAAATATATTTACAAAACAATCTTTATAGAATTAAAGGAAGCTTGAATTATTGAGCGGATATCCAGTTCACACATAACAAAAATTTTGTTGTTGTTTAGTCATTTTCAGTCTGTCTGACTCTTTGTGAACTCATTGGTGTTTTCATGGCAAAGATACTTGAGTGGTTTGCCATTTTCTTTTTGACTCATTTTGAAGAAGAGGAAACTAAGGCCAACACTGTTAAATGACTTGCCCAAGATCACACAATTAGTGTCTGAAATCAAGTTTGAATCCAGGAAGATGAGTATTGCTGACTTCAGGTCCAGCTCTCTATCCACTGCCCTAATTAGCTGCCCTATATAACATAATAAAATGAAGAAAAAAGGGAAAACTATCTAAACTTAGTTTCACATCAATTAAATGTTATACCAATAAAGCTACAAAGAAGCTGCAATATAAAGTTAAGCAAAATAATAACAAAATTCATTTGGATGAAAAATAATCTAGATTGGGTAATACTTTTTTAAAAATAAAAATCATAGCAATAGCACTGGTAGACGTTAGATTATATTCTAAAGTAGCAATCGTAAAAATGATTTGAAACTGGCTTTAAAAAATACTTTAAAAGTAGATCCGTAGAAAAACTAGATAAATAAGAATCAGAAGTAATAGACTTCAATGGAAATAATTCAGGATTTGGAGTCCAAGGATTTAGTTTCAAATCTTGACTCTACTGTATGCAAAATAAGTGACCTTAGGCAAGTTATACAAACTTCCTTTGTCTCAGTTCCTTATATGTAAAATGGTGAGGGGTGGGGCATGATAGCGATTACTTAGCCTTCAAGATCCCTTCCATTTCAGAACCTGTAGTCAAGTAAAATCAATAGCATGTAACTTGACTAAAATGAGAAAATTAATCACTTGGGGAGGAACTTCATATTAGGTAAGCATTTTTAGGAAAACCAAAAAGCAGTTGAAAAATATGTCTGTGTGCATACACATGTGTATACACATACATATATACTTGTGTATATGTATGTGTATATATTAATACATATCTACATACACACATAAGACATACTTATATGTGCATGTGTGTATATGTATATCTCCATGTAGTCAGACCAGAGTCTTCCATTATATATTTCTCAAATAATTTAAAACAGCAACAAAGATGGATCTGCAATCTAATCAATTTGAATATTTCCTCCAATAATATAAATAATAGTCCATACATGACTACCAATCCTGTACATCTCTTATACATGTCTTTTCATAAGTCTGCTACACTGGATCAATGAAATATGCTAGAGGTATTTCTTACTTTCATCTGACAGTGAAGCTTCATTTATGTATGTATGAATATATATTTATATAAATATGTGTGTATACATATATTAATTTAAATTATATATTATTAAATATATTAAAATGTATAAATATATTAAATATAAATTAAAGAGTGTCTTTATATATATATATGTATACATATATATATATATATAAAGACACTCTTTAATTTCCAAATATATCCTTCCTTAATTCTCCATCCAATTTCCCTTCCTTTGTAATAATAAGGGAATGATAATTTAGTAAAACCAATCACTACTCAAACCAAGATTGACAGCATCAGCAATATTCCATACCCATCCTCTCAGTCACCTAGGCTTAAAATCTAGGTGTCATCCTCAACTCCTCACTCTCTCTTAACCCACCACCCTGTATCCAATCTGTTTCTAGGTCCTATCAATTCTAACTTTACAGTATCCTTTATATATTATTCCTCTTCTCTCCTGTGACACTGCCACCACCCTGGTACAGATCTTCATTACTTCACATCTGGACAATTGCCATAGCCTGCTGGTTGGTCTCTCTGCCTCACCTCTATCTCTGTTTCAATCTATCCTCCACTTAACTGTCAAAGTAAACTTTCCTTTGAAGTTAAAGTTTGAGGAAGTCAAACCCTATCCCCTTATTCAGTAGACTCCAATGGTTCTTTACTAGCTTTAGGATAAAATATGAGGTCCTCTATTTGGTTTTTTAAGTCTTTCAAAACCTGGTCCCTTATCTGAATTTCCAGTCTGCTTATACCTTACTCCTCTCCAGGTGCTTTATGGTAGAGCAACACAGATGTCTTTGTTGTATCTTATACATGACACTCCATCTCACAACTCCAGGAATTTTCATAGGAAATATGCTACCCTTCTCTCTCTCTTTCTTTCTGTGTAGCTTCCTTTAAGACTCTGCTAGGCCAAGATGGCGGCGTAGAAGCAGCAAGGTCCCGCAGCTCCCACACCGCCACCCTAAACACCCAGACAATACGAGCCCAGACAAAGTCTAGGAAAGTCTAGGCCTCTCAGACTCACACAAATCCAGAGAAC
>JAQQSW010006864.1:0-13845 GCA_028646575.1 Pseudocheirus occidentalis | reverse complement strand
AGAAGAGAAGAGGAGAGAATGGAAGAGAAGAGGAGAGAACAGAAGAGAGAAAGGAAGGGAAGAAAAAGAAAGGGACAGAAAAGGAAGGGAAGAGGGAAGAAGAGAGAGCGATAGAGAGACAGAGACAGAGGAAATAGAGAGGGAGGGGGGAGAGAGAGAAAAAGACAAAAACAAGGATAGAGAGAGGGAGGGGGAGAAATAGAGAGAGAGACAGAGACAGAGAGAGAAAGAGAGAGATTTTGCAAGCACATACCAAAAATCCACATCAATTATTCACATCCATGCATTCTTGCAGATCTGAAATGACCTATTCAGTAAAACTTTGCTAAATTATTCCAAATTCCTCTCTGTACACTTGAAAGTAATAAAATACGTCTTCTGAGAAATAGTTGATGATCCAGTGCACCCAACTCCATGTCTCTTACCACCTGGCCCTGCCCTGGGTCAGGCAGGGTTCAAACTTGGAGGTCACAGGGAGAGGGCTGGGTCCTGGGGACAAGAGCAGAAGTCCAGAGCCAACCTGTCACCCAGCTATCTGCACCATCACATTGCTCACAATGTTGAGTAAAATCTTGGTATTTTGCTGCAGAGTTAAAGAGTTTATTATGACCTTCAAATCAGAGGTATCACATTCAAGTTCCCTTCTCCTGGGTGGAGTAAAGCCAACTTGGAATCAGCACACTCTTGGAAATAGCTTTATAACCCCCTGGAAATCACTGTGGAACTCAAAACCGACCCTTTGCATCCTTCTGCAGAAATTCAGCATTAAGAAAGAAAGGAGCTTTCAAACATCCCATGAGGGAAGGCTGGCTAAGACACACCTTTCATTTGGAGCATCTGGCAGAGGACCAGCAAGGAGCTCCCTGTGCTAGAAAGCCTTATTCTCTTCCTCAGCCACATTTCCTTCCTTGGTGAGCAGGCACTAGGCTTTGATTTTTGTTTCACTGACATCCACATAAACATAGCTCCAGGTTAAACTGAAATGTGTAGACAGATTTAGGAATCAAGCAGACATTCTGTCACTGGTGTGTGTGTGTGTGTGTGTGTGTGTGTGTGTGTGTGTGTGTTGCCTACATGTTAAAAAAAAACTTGTCTGAGCATCTATCCTAAAGGACTTCTAGTTTCTCAGATCTCTCTTAGCCCCACTGGGCTGCATGTTTTCTTGACACTGTAGTGGGTCCTGGTGCTTGCAGACTTTGTAAATTGTACAGCTAACATTGTAGAATCTCTTCATGGAGGTGTTGGCTGCAAGAACACCAGTGGCAAGAAGAACCTGTGCCTTCCAGGTTTGGAAACTTAATTAAAAATAAATTCTTTGCAGTCCTGCTGTGCAAGCTGCATACCCAGTTCCACCACAGAGCAGAAGGCATCTCTTTTGATGCTGCCCGACAGTTGGCAGGCATGCCGAGGTATTTCTCCTCTGCAACAGCAGAGACAGGAGAAAGTTTCAAGATTTTTGCAAAGCAGCCTATGAGTTTCACACTTCATTTCATTGGTAGTCTCCCTATTTCCCAGTACACTTCCCCCTCTTATTTGCTTTTATTCTCAGCAGTGGCAAAAGCTGTCTCTTAGGAGAAGAGTTTCTGAATAAATCTTTGTCAGCAATCGGTTCTCACCTTCATCAAAGGAATAGTGTTGTCATTGTAACATTTCGGGCTAGCTTGAAGGGGCATGAAAATTACTAAGGACAAACAATTTCTAAAGCAAAATGAGTTGTCCTTTTTGATGGAAGTGTCTTAAGTCAACCTGAGTTCAGTGCTCCTAATAGGAGGGAAATCCTGTGACTACAATGGAAACAAACAAACAAACAACAATCATGTCTTTGGCATCACAAATACAGAATTGTCAACCTCTGAGTTGGCAGGACCTCAAGTTGCATCTAGTTCCAAACACACTTAACAAGAGTCCTCTACCCAACATCCCCAACCAGAAGGTGTCCAGCTTGTGCTCAAGGTCCTCCAAGGATGGGAAAGTACCTTCCAAGGTCACCCAGTCCACTTTGGGACAGATCTTGCTGTTAGGGAGTTTTTCCTTTTACTTCCTCACAGCTTTTCCCATGATTCCTTGCTCTGCCTTCTTGGACCAAACAGAGCAAATCTAGGACTTCTTCTTTCAGTTTCTCTTCTGATGCTTGAAGGTGGCCATCTTGTCTGCTCTACTCCACGTTCAACTTGCTCAGTTCCTTTACACGTCTCCTCCACAAAAGAGAATTTCCGCCAGCTTCTTTGTATCCCTAGCAGCACTTGGCACTGTCTGGTATGTAGCCAATGCTTAACAAATGCTTGTTAGAGTGAATTTGTTGAATTCAAGGCCCTTCACTGATGATGTTTCTCTGTGTGACAAGACCTCATTAAATCAGTAATTCCTGGTCATTCACAACTTGTTGGTCTTTTCAATGGGTTCTTATTAGGAATTAGCCATGGAGGCAGGACAGAGTACAAAAGCACCAAAGCTGCCAAACTGAAGTGTTTCCTTTTTTTTTTTTAACTATCTCCGATAAACTTAATCCTTTGTGTCAGGAATCTAGCTTTTAATAACTGTAGTTTTACATATTGTATCTCTCTTCCCTGTAACTTTGTGCCTCTTTCTCTCATTTGGGTTCATCAGCAAAAATTCTAAACTTTCCCTTTACAAATTTCTCAACTGGTAAAGACCATAGTGCAATCTTTCCTTCTATTAGAAGTCCCATTGCTGCATAGAAAAGACTGCTGCCCCAAACAGCATGGCTTTGGTGGCCAGCAGGCTGAGCTATATTTCACAAGGCTTGATTTAATTACTTTCAAAGGAGTTTGGAATCAACTGACCAAATTAGTCACCTCATTAAAGCAGAGGGTTTTAAGCTGCAGATCCCGAACTTAAAAAAAAGTTTTCTTGATATCTTCATTTCAATATAATTGTTTTTGGAGGGTTTTTTTGTGTGTGATCCTTTACATTTTACTTTATACATTCTGAGAAAAGTTACAGAGTCTTCATCTACTTAACAGTAGGGGCTAAGCAGGGCTACCATGCCCTTTAAAAGAAACAAGAGAAATAGCTTTTGTTCTGAATCTAGTAGACTCTTAAACTAGATATATTTGAGGAAAGGCAGCTAGGTGGCAGAATGGATAGAGTGCCAAGCCTAGAATCAGGAAAACTCATCTTACTGAGTTCAAATCTGGCTTCAAATGCTTCCTAGATGCATGACCCTGGGCAAGTCACTTAACTCATTTTTCCTCAGGTTTTTCATCTGTAAAATTAGTTGGAGAAGGAAATGGCAAACCACTCCACTATCTTTGCCAAGAAAACCCCAAATGGGATCATGAAGAGTCAGACATGTCTGAACAATAACAACAAAAAAGATATAATTGAGCTTTGGGTCCACTAAGACCCACAAAAAGGGACAATGGCCTCTTTATTAAAGAGTAAGTTGATTCAAAACTTACACTACTGCACAAGTACGAGGTAGAGGAGGATTGGCTAGACAGTCAGTCAACAAGTCCTTATTAAGTACCTACTAAATTCTAGTAAAAAAAGATCTTGGGATCTTAGTAGAGTAAGAAGTTCAATTATAGCTTTCTGCCTTTCCTTAATCATTTCTGGTTTAGGAGTATGCTAGGTACTTAACAAATACTGCCTCTTTTATTGCTTTTAAAGGGGAGGGCAGCTTTGCTTAGCCCCTCCACCCCAAATACTAACTTAATTACACACATACACATACAAACTCACACACACACATCACATGGCAATAACAAGTCAAATTGTATGTTCAAATAAAATAAGAAACCAAAATCAGAAAGGCTATACAGAATGGAACATATCAATAAATACACAGAACAAACGCTCTCTTTATCTGAGAGCAAGATGAGCTCTTGTCTCAAAAGAAGCTAGGAAGAACAATCATTTCTTCCCAAGGTAGGCTGTCCTGGTGGTTTCCAGAAGTTCAAGCACATCCAGGGCTAGAATGGCATTGGCTCCCCATGCATGGCCACCACTCCGCAATCCTCTCTCTCCCCATAAAGGGTCCTCTGTCTACACGTCTCTCCTGGAAAACTCTGGTGTATGACGTTGCACTCAACATTCTCTCTGAAAATCAGGAATCACATCTCCCTCTGCATTCACAGAAGCATGCATTCACCCCTTTCTCCCACTATTAGGGAGAAGCTGGGTTACATAGGAAAAAACACTGATAAATTGGAGAGTATCCAGGGCCATCTTGGAATATTTGAGGGGCTGTCAGATGGAAGAAGGGTAAAACCCATTCTTTTTGTCCCCAGGCCACAGAATCAGGAGCAACAGGTATCTGAGATAAATCTAAGTATGATATAAAGAAACATTTTAAACCATTAAAACAATTCAGAACTGAATGTTACCCAAAGACATATTGGTGTGTATCTTACTAAAGATCTTAAGGAAAAGTCTGGACCATACATAACATAGCGGGCATGACATCGCTGGGAAAAGGACTGGTTCAGGTATTATGTGATGGCTCTGGAAGTCCCTTCTAATTGGGAGATTTTGTGATACTATAAATCTGTAAGAAAGTCTGACCCTCCTCATCATTCCTGGGGGCTCTGAATTTACGAATTTGAGGTCAGCAGAGGACAACCTACCAAGCTGGTAAGGCTTTGGGTGTGATCCTGGCGAGAGACTAGACCAGATGTCTGAGAAGCAGCCTGGCAAAAGAGCAAAAGAAGCTTGGTGCCAAAAGTTCGGTCAGTATGTGTTATATTCTTAGGTCATGCTGACCCCGCAAATGGATCAAAACACAATGACACTCAGTTTCAGGTGACTCCCTTGTGTTCGTGCAGTGATGGTAGCAGATGGAATGTAGAGAGCTAAGAATAACATAATGTTAAAGCTCTCTATACACAAATAATGTATTCGTTGATAACTGGTCAGATAAAACCATTGTCCAATGCCCTATAAGTAGGTATCAGGCTAACACAGAAGATAGAGAGCTGGACTTGGCATCTGGAAGGCCAGGGCTCAATCCCATCTCAGACCTTTTCTGGTGATGTCATGCTGATCGTGTCCCTTAATTTCTGTCTGCCTTATTTACTTCATCTGTACAATGACCCCTTTCCACTCCCCCAGGTTTATATCCTGGGAGTTATCCTTGACTCTGCCCTCTTCCTCATCTCTGGTGCCTAATCAGCCACCACATCTTGTCTTTACCTGCTCTGATCCATTTACGTCTGTGAATAATTGACTTCTGAAGACAGTTACAAATTCTTGCAGTAAATCTGCAGTTTGGCCCCTTGCTGCCTCTGTGATCTTGGTCATCACTTCACTTGCGGGTCCCAATTTCATCTCTAAAATGAAGGTATTGGACAAAATGAATGTAGAGAAAAGGCAAAGGCCTCTTCCAACTCAGAATATGTTACTGTGTGGTCCTCACTGTCCTCCAAATTCATTTAAGTCCATCCATACTCCATTGCTACTGAAGAGTTATTGTGAAGTTCTCTTAGTTAAGAGGTTTTATTTTCTAGTGCTCTTTAGGGCTCTGGCAGGGAACTGTGAAGAATTAAAGCCATTTGTCCCTCTTAAAAGAATTCAAAGAAGACAACACCAAACTGATGCAAACAGTGAGAACCCACATTCCATTCAGAGCCAAGGTCAAAGTCATTGGCAAGTTAGCTAGCATTCCTGTTCCAATAGGTTATGGTTGAGCTTAAGAGATGAAAAGCTTGAGAAGAAAGTGGAAGTTTTCACCAAAAAATTTGGGAGCAAGTAGGTCAATGGGCAACAACTTATTAATGAAAACCTCGCCCGGAAGAATTCGTGAGGATAGATGAAATGCTATTGTGTTTGCACATTGGTTCATTGTGGCTGGCTGAAGGCTTCATTCTTATGCAGGCTCATAGTTGGTGAATTCCAGGAAAAAAAACCTTCATGAATAAAACCTTCTAAAAGGACGGGAGAAGATAAAGGCTTTCCTGAGGTAACTTAATGGTTTCAATGTGGTAACCATGCCATCATCTTCTCTTAAGTTCTGTCTTATTTTACAGATTTTCATCAACCATTAAAACTTTCTGTCTGGTGATTTTAGGAGAAGGGACTTTATCCCTCATCTCTAGAATAGGGGAAAAGGCAATCAGGGTGAAAAAGTATTCTCTTAAATATCCCCTGGCCTTTGAAGGTCAGGGTCCTTGGAGAGTCCTGAAGCCAACCTTTCTCCACGCATCATTTATCTCCTCTGTGTCTCTCAGATTCTGCCATTAAACAGCTACCAGCTCTCATTGGCACTGAGACCTCTTTGATGGCTCTGATGGACCTCCTAATTTTGGGAGATGTGCCTGGGATGTGTTGGGGGTGGAAGAGGGGAAACCGAGATTCTTTTCTGACCCTTCCTCTACCAGTAATCCCTCCTCAGGCTCTTGACTGGGTCTGCTTCATCACTAGTCTGACAGGTGAGATTTAGAATTGTCTACCTTAGCTATATACAGGCCCTGAGATGTGTCTGATGGATTCAATCAATCCCAAGATAGTTTGTGTGTTTAGACATCTTCTTTCATCCAATGTTCAAAGCATTTTCTTGTTGTTGTTTGGTCATGTCCAACTCTTCAAGACCCTGAATGGGGTTCTCTTGGCAAAAATACTGATGTGGTTTTATCATTTCTTTCTTCAGTAGATTAAGGCAAGCAGAGGTTAAGTGACTTGTCCAGGGTCACATAACTAGCTGAGGTTGGATTTGAACTCAGCTCCTCCTAATTCTAGGTCTAGCACTCTATCCATCAGCCACCTACCTGCTTCCTCAATGCATTTTACTCCTTCTCAATGAAGGAAGACCTGTTCACACCTAGGTCACACCTTGGACTGATTCAATCAGGAAATTTGGGTCTTCTATTTAAATGAAGGAAGGGTGAAAACTCCCATTGTTACATCTAGCTTCAAATCCTGCATCTACAGATGGTAAGTGATCTTGTACAATGACATAATTTCTTAGTGCCCCAGACAAATCTCCAAGACTAGAAGTTGTAAAGCAATAGATAATTTGAGTTACTGTAGGGGTTTTCCTTTCCAGGAAGCCTCTACATTAATGAAATTGTAGCTCCAAGCAAAATAACTAAAAAAATAAATATACAAATAAACAAATTAACTTACAAATGGAGAAGCAGATAGATAGATAGATAGATAGATAGATAGATAGATAGATGGATGGATAGATAGATATAGATAGATAGCTAGACAGATAGACAGATAGATAGATAAATGGATGGACAGAAGGATAAGACATGAAGTGGAAAGATAGAAACACAGAAAAAAATGAGATACTAGGACATAGGTAAAGTGCCATCTTGTTGCGCAGTTCTCCAAGACAGGATAAGTATTAAAACTGGTCAGTAAGAAGACACCACAGCAGCTAATGTATGTGAAACTAAAAGGGGAGCAGATACAATGTGGGATTATTAGAAGAAATGCTATAAGGAGACAAGGGTACATAGTTTCAATTCATTTTCCATTCTACAAACATTAAGTCATGACTATTTGCAGGACACTTGTCCCACAGAATTATGAAACTCCTCACTATCCCAGGTTCAGTATGAAGTGTTTCAGGTCATCAGAATCATAGATTAGGACTCAAGCCCCCATTTCACCATTCTCTGTCAAAAGAATGTTGTTGTTCAGTTGTTTTTCAGTCATGTCCAACTCTTCATGACCCCATTTGGCATTTTCTTGGCAAAGACACTAGAATTGTTTGTCATTTTCTTCTCCAATTAAAAAAAAGACAAATCAAATAGCAAATTTCTTATCTGGAATAGAATAGCAAGTAAATTACAAGGGAGAAAAAACACCACATTCTACAAAGGGTAGAAATTTCCAAAAGTTTCCACTGGTGGGAAACAGAACACTTTGCATACAATGTACTCTCTTAGGGTTATGCCCTGGCTGGAACATCTCTTATGTTTCTAGCTGCCGGCATCAAGGTCTGCTTCCCAGATGTTCTGCTTTACTTTCAGAAGCTTCCCCCCACCCCACTTCTGACACTACCCCTCACTGCTCCTCAGAATTGCTGCGAGTATCTGTTGCTGGTCTTCTTCTCCCCTGAAGTGTCACACCTATTTCCTAATAGATACCCATAAGCAAAAGGGGCAAAGTACCTGTCCTCATTAATCCTGTGTTTGACTGGGGATAGGGGTAAGGGGTGGAAACTGATGAAAAAAAATGGCACATATTTATATAACATTTTAGCAGTTCACAAAAGGCTTTCTATCCTCTACTTCATTTGATATTCACAAGTCAGTCTATAAGGTGAATCCCATAGGTATCAATATCTCTCTTTAACAAGTGGAAAAAGTAATGATTAGAGATCTTTATTTGCATAATCTTGTTTTTAGTCTCATTTGAGAACTTCATTTTCTCCCTTACTTTCTAGTTTCTTTGTTAATTTCTATCTAGTGATGATGAAACATTTGTATGTTTTTTCATAAAATTGATAAATGTCTGTTATAAATTTTGATGTCACTAACAAAAGAGTGACTTTACTGGTCATTTGGTTAAATGTGGAAATTATTTCCTTTTGCTCATTTCTATATTAGACAAGGAAAACAAATAATTAAAAAGGTTTCCTAACTCAAGGACACGATTGTGTTGCATTTCCTCTTTATTAAGCTATTTAATAGGTTTTCTACGCTGACTGGAAGTGTTATTTGCTTTGCTATAGTTGAACACAAAGGAAAAGCCAATTACTGAATAATTCATCTTGACCTTTTTTTACATAATCAAATTATTAAGAGATTTTTTCTGCAACAAAGAACATCAATAAAATCTTGCAATATCCTATATTTGTGCATTATCAACCTCATCTCTGTCCTTCTATAGCTCTCTTCTCTTAGTATTAATGATACATGGATTGAGGCTTCTCCATTGCCTTAGAGACACAGAATATTTTTTTTCTCAATAAGCATTTTAAAGAAAATATTTATTTACCAGTCAGATTGGCCAAGACTACAAAACAGGGAAATGATAAATGCTGGAGAGGACATGGAAAAATTGGGACACTAATGCATTGGTAGAGTTGTGAACTAATGGTAGAGTTGTGAACTAATCCAACTGTTCTGGAGAGCAATTTGGAACTATGCCCAAAGGGCTATAAATAAGTGCATACCCTTTGACTCAGCAATACCACTTCTGGGGGCTGTATCCCAAAAGAAATCACAGAAGTGGGGAAAAAGACCCATATGTACAAAAATATTTATAGCAGCTATTTTTGTGGTGGTAAAGAATTGGAAGTCAAGGGGATGCCCATCAATTCGGGAATGGCTGAACAAGTTTTGGTATATGAATGTAATGGAATATTACTGTGCTGTAAGAAATGAGGAGCAGACAGACTTCATAATAACTTGGAGAGACTTATATGAACTGATGCTGACTGAGGAGAGTGGAACCAGAAGAACTTTGTATACAATTACAGACCCATCATATGTGTGATAACTGACTGATAGACTGGGCTCCACTCAGCAATTCAAGGTTAGGAGACAACTACAAAAGACTCATGATGGAAAGGGATGCCCACACCCAGAGAAAGAACTACAGAGTCTGCAGATTGAAGCAAACTCTCTCGACTGTGTTTTGTTTTATCCCTTCTTTCTCATTGTTTAGCCCGTGGTTATAATCCTTTACAACATGACTAACAATCAACGCGAAGGTATTTGTACAAACTATGTTTGATTACATGCCACTATGGGGGGAAGGGGAGAAAATTTGAAACTTAAGAGACTATAGAACTGAGTGTTGTAAACTAAAAATAAATTAAAAGACATCAATTAAAAAAGAAGATATCTATTTTATTTTTAATTTATAGAATAAAACAAGAATTTCCATAGAATAGCATAGAAATGATTGTACACGAAAATGAAAATGTATTACATATAACTTGCTATCCCTTTTAAATTATATAATAAAGTTAGCATATGCATTTCTTTATTTTATAGAGACTTCAAAGGAATTGAATACATTAGGCAGCTAGATAGAGAGAGGAGCAGACAGTGAAGAGTCGACAAACATTTGTTAGGTACCTACAATGTACCAGGTTCTGGTGCTAAGCTCTGCAAATACACACGTACAATGCACACACACATATGCATACAGATGCATACATACATGCACATATGCACACACATATGTGCACACATACATGCATGCACACCGTGCATGCACACACACAATTCACATATGCACACAGATGCGCACACACAAAAAACTGTAGCTGTCTTCAAGAAGCTAGACAGAAAGGCAGGCAGGCAGGGAAATACAGGAAACATGAATCAAGTGCTTCCTCTGTACAGGGACTATGCTAAATTCCAGGGATACAAAACCATAACATTTTATGATTGGAAAGGGTCTATTCTGGCTTCTAAGTGAACAAAACTCACTTTTCTACTACTCCTGAGAAATGATCACCCAGGTTCTACTTGAAGACTTCCAGGGATGAGGAACTCACTACTTCCCTCACTAACCTTGACTATCTTGCCAAAGCTATCATTGTAAAGGAATTTAATATTAATTATTTAATATAAATTAGTTAATTAATATTAATAAAAGGAATATAATATTCATTCAGTCAAAAAGCATTTATCTAGCACCTGTTGTATGCCAAGAGTTGTCCTGGGTGCTGGGGAGAGGAAGACAAAAACAAACCCCATCCTCATGGAACTTTGAATTTATAGGAGCAGGAAGCAGGGTGAGAAACAACATGTGTGCTGAAAGCACATTCAAAATACAGATGTCCGAAATGATACGTAGTGGTCTGGTATGAATAACTAGGGAAGTCCGGACAAGTTTCTTTCAGTCAGTGAATTTCTAATTGAGTATTGAAGGAAGCAGGGATTCAAGCAGGTGGAGCTTCTGAGGGTGGGTATTCCAAGAATGGGACACAGCCTACACCTATACAAAGGCCCCAAGATGGGAGATGAAATTGGTGTACAGGGAACAGCAGCCCAGATTACCTGAAATGAGAAGTGTGGGAAAATGAGTTATGTTCCATAAGCCAAGAAAGCAAACAAAAAACTGGAGTCAATTTGTGAGGGGCTTTAAGACCAAACAGAGGAATTTGTAGTCAATGGGGAGAGGGATAAAAGAGAGAAAGAAAGAGGGGAAAAAGAGGGGGGACAGGGATAAGAAGAGGGAGAGGGAGGGAGAGAGGAAGGAGAGAGAGAGAGACAGAGACACAGAGAGACAGAGACACAGAGAGAGAGACAGAGAGACAGAGACAGAGAGAGACAGAGAGACAGAGAGACAGAGAGAGACAGTGAGGGAGAGAGAGAGAGAGGAAGGAGAGAGGGGGCGGGGAGGGAGGGAGGATATGCAATGCATATGGAAGTAGAAATGACAAGACTTGCCTGTCATTGCGTGTGAGAAGTGCCTTTTGGTCTGTAACCTGGCCCTCTGCCTCTTCCACCTACTGCTCCCAAATCTGTCCTCTGGGACCAAAAACATGTTATACTGTTGACTCATATTCAGCTTCTGCTTCCACCACCTCCCCCATTTTTTTCCACACCAACTGTTGTATATGAATGAATCAATCAGCAAGCATTTATTAAAATGTCTAATGTGTGGGGGCAGAGTCAAGATGGTGGTACAGAAACAGGAGAACTCCACGAGCTCCCCCCAATATCACCTCAAATACCTATAAAATAAGACTCTAAACAAATTTTAGAGCTCCAGACTCCACAAAAATGACAGAATAACAAAGCTCCCACTGAAGGCAGCCTGGCAGGTGGTCATCACAGCCCGCTGGAAGCAGAGCCCAGCCCCATGCAGTTTCAGCCCTAGGGTGTCCAGGAGAAGCCCTGGCTAGCTCTCTCAGGAGAGTGGATGACCATTAGCTGTGGTGATTTTCAGAATCATCAACCCACAAGAACCAAGGACAAAGGGAAAAGGTCAGTGGAACTCAGCTAAATTTTGGAGAGATGGTCTGACTGAACTGCCTCCAGAGCTAGAAGCAGTCTGAAGCAGTGGCCCTGCAGCCACTTCCACAAGGCTGCTTCAGAGATCTCGGCCTGCAGATTGCAAGGGGGCCAAGCAACCATTCAGAGGCTAAGTGCTCTTGCTTTGAGCAACCTGGATTGGAGCATGGTCTTGTGTGGTGGTCCTGAGGTGCATTTTCAGTGAGCCAAAGCTGGTGGGGACTGCAAAAAATGGTGGCCTCCTAATAGCTCTGGCAGCTGTGAAAACCTCCGTGATTTGGGACAGAGCTCTCCCCTCTGAAATCAGAGTTTTACTACTGAACCCCAAAGCCAAGTAATTAAGTGGCAACATGAGCAGGCAAAGGAAGCAAAGCAAGCCCAGCAATCCAGCTTTAGATTCCTTTTTTGGGGACAAAAAGGAGCAAAGCATGGAACAGGAGGAAGACAATGTAGTTAGAACTCCCATACCAAAAGCTTTCAAGAAAAATATGAAGTGAATAGAGGCCATAGAGGAGCTTAAAAAGGATTTTAAAAACCAAATAAGAGAAGTGGAGGAAAAATTGGGGAAAGAAATGAGAATGATGCAAGAAAATCATAAAAAGAGAGTCACCAACCTTACTGAAGAAAATAACACCTTAAAAAATAGATTAACTCAAATGGCAAAAGAGGCCCAAAAAGCCACTGAGGAGAAGAATGCCTTAAAAATTCAAATTTGCCAGATGGAAAAAGAATCTCAAAAGCACTCCGAAGAGAATAATTCCTTCAGAATTAGAGTGGAGCAAATGGGAGCAAATGACTTTATGAGAAATCAAGATAATATTAAACAGATCCAAACATACGAAAAATAGAAGGTAATGTGAAATATCTCCTTGAAAAAAAAACAGTGACCTGGAAAATAGATCCAGGGGAGACAATTTAAAAATTACTGGACTACCCAAAAGCCACGATCAAAAAAAGAACCTATAAAGCATCCTTCAAGAAATTCTCAAAGAAAATTGCCCCGATATTTTGGAAACAGAGGGCAAAATAGAACTTGAAAAAATTCACCTATCACTTCTTGAAAAAGATTCCAAAAAGATAACTCCTAGGAATGTCATAGCCAGGTTCTGGAGTTCCCAGATCAAGGAGCAAATATTACAAGCTGCCAAGAAGAAACGATTTGAATACTGTGGAAACACAATCAGGATAACCCAGGATCTGGCAGCTTCTACATTAAGGGACTGAAGAGCTTGCAATACGATATTCCAGAGATCAAGGGAGCTAGGATTAAAACCAAGAATCACCTACCCAGCAAAACTGAGTATAATGTTCTAGGGGAAAACATGGTCATTCAGTGAGGTGGATGATTTTCAAGCATTCTTGCTGAAAAAACCAGAACTGAATAGAAAATTTGGCATTAAAATACAAGAAGCATGAGAAGGTAAACATGGAAAAGATATCATAAGGGACTTATCAAAGTTGAACTATTTGCATGCCAATATGGAAAAATGAGAATTGTAACGTGACACTTTTCTCAGTATGCGGATAGGTGAAGGGAATATATATAATATATATACACACACATACACACACACACACATATATATATACACATATATACATACACATATGTCTATATAGGAGGGTATATATGGGTATGAATACATATGTGAGTACAGGCATTTATGTGTATGTAGACAGAGGGCACAGGATCAATTGAATAGGAAGGGATATTTTTAAAAGGTGTAATTAAGAGGTGGGAGAGAAATAGAATGAGAGGAGACAGGGAGAAACAGAATGGGGTTAATCATCTCATATAGAAGAGGCAAGGGAAAACTGTTACAGTGGAGGGGAAGAACAGGAAGGCAAAAGGGAATGGGTCAACCTTACTCTCATTGAATTTTGCTTAGGGAGGGAATGACATACACTCTAAATTGGGTATCTTGCCCTACAGGAGAGTAGGGGGGAGGGGGATGAG